>ML378001.1:0-28339 GCA_005239525.1 Nicotiana knightiana | reverse complement strand
GGGTGGTCTATATGGTTGAACTTGCTGACCCCAGTTCTGCCCCCCTTGTCTCTGGCTTCCATAATTCGACACATAATTCATATTTTCTGGATAAGGAGGGTGATGACATTCTGCATTCCAGTGATTACCAAGTGGTTGACTAATGCAAGATGTGCATAAGCCCCCATTGGTTGTGTCTACGATGTGTACTTGCTGTTTTTGTCCTGATTCCTCCACCTTCTTAGTAAATATACTCATCTGTGTTATCAAGGTGGCCACGTTCTCTACAATAGTATTAGATAGATCGAATGGCACTGAGTGAACTACATGAGTAATGGGTGCATTCCTTGTTTTCCATCCTGAATTCTGTGCCATTTTATCAAGTAAGATTTGACTTTCTCTCCACGTTTTGCTCAAGAATGCTCCACCAGCCGAAGCATCAACATTTGCTTTAACAGTATCAGCCAAACCCATATAAAAACGCTGCCCCAACATTTGCTCTGGAATACTATGATGTGGACAAATAACCAGCATCCCCTTAAATCGTTCCCATGTCTCTTGCAGTGTTTCAACTGGTTTCTGTCTGAAGCTCAAGATTTCATCAATTTGTTGAGCAGTCTTGTTGGGTGGATGAAACTTGTTCACGAACTGTTTGACTAACTCCTCCCATGTGGTAATGGAATTGATGGGGAGTGAGTTTAGCCAAGTCTGGGCAGTGCCAGTCACTGAGAATGGAAACAACAAAAGTTTTATTGCCTCCTGAGTGACGTTTGGTTGCCTATGTGTTTTGCAAATTGACAGGAAGTTTTTCAAATGCTGCTGGGGGTCTTCGATGTATGACCCTGAGAATAGCCCTTTGTTCTGCAATAAGTGCAGCATATTATTTGTTATCTGGAAGGACTCGGCCTGTATCTGAGGGACCAGTATCGCAGTGGCCAAATTCTCAGCTGTGGGTTGTGCCCAGTCATATAAGGGAGCCTCTGCCCCTATTTGAGCGACTGGGTCTACCACATCATCCCCATTATTGTTCCGGTTGTGTGGACCTTCCATGTCGGTTTCAATTTGTTCAATTTGTGGTCGATGTTTGCTTTTCCAGTTGGTCCGGTTTAGGGCCTTGAAAAATTTCTCAGGGTCTGATAAGGATTCAACCACTTCACCAGTCCTCGATGAGTTTCTAGGAATGCACCTACAACACGTTAGCAAACGTTAAACTTTCAATGTAAAAACAAAAATTTAAAGAAAATTGACTATATTTCAGAATTTTGTATTTCTTCCAACTCAATTGATAATACCGTTAAGTACCCGGCAACGGCGCCAAAATTTGATCACGCTCAACTATGTCTTATAAAATACTAAACAGGCATTGCAAATATAATTCAGGGTATTATGCCCAGAGTCGATCCCACAGGGAATTTACGTATCAATCAAGTCTTTAGAATACGCAACTTTTACTCAATCAATTCTCTCAAGACTTTTTAATATAAATTGGTGATGTTTTACTAATTCTACTGACAATAATAATAACTAACAATTACTAACAATGTGTTGTAAACAATTCTGATAAAGGTCTAAGGTTATGGTTTCCCCCGTCGGTGAACTTCCTTCTCGGATACTTGTTATAGTTTGATTAGTTGTCTCTATAAATCCTAAAAACTCTATCTACCATAAATCTCTCTCAAGTAATTATGATAAGTTACTAGACGCACTCTCTCAAGTTACGCTAGCTAGATTGCATTATAGTTAATTTTAGATTGCACCCGAGGTATCGTTATCTCTAATCCAACCTCTAAACCCTCGGTTATGACTTTTGTCTATACTCCGGGAGTGATGTTGTTCAAACAAGTACCTAAATATGCAATCTCTCTCAAGTAGATACATACTAAATAGGAACAGCTAATTGAGGGCCCTTCAATCAACTACAACAAGAACATAGTTGAACAAATAGAGATTAATCAATCAATCAAAACTACATTAATATCACAATCAGTTTATCCCCCAACGGGTTCTACCAAAACCCTAGATTAAGAAACTTAGCTACTCATATTCATAAGAATCAATTCTAGAATAACTTTCATAATTGAACTACAAAATAATAATTAAAAGCTATAAAAATCAATGTTTGCTTCACTGAGTAATATTCCACAGGTTTTTCCTTCACTTCAATGGCTTCCTCCTTCCTTCAAGTTGTGTTTTTGGGTCTATTTATATGTTTGGGATAAACCCTAAACATGTAGGAGACTTCTATTCCAACCGGGAAACACTTAAAACTCCTTAAACTCGGAATCGACCGGACCACGGGACCCAGGCGTTTGGGCTCAAACGCCCCCTTAAAGCCAGGGCAGGCCTGGCGTTAGGGACCAAACGCCCCCCTAACGCCAGGGTCAACCTGGCTTTAGGGGCCAAACGCCCCACTAACGCCAGGGACAGCCTGACTTTAGGGGTCAAATGCCCGGCTAACGCCCAGGTGTTTCCTTTTCGACTTTTAAGCGTATTTTTGATGTATTTCCATCCATTTAGATCGGTTTTCATATCCAATCCAGCTACACATGAAATAAACTACATTATGCACATACAAAATGTATTTTTATCATTAACGCACATAAAATGTAAGGCATATAACATGTTAAATCATGAATTCCAGCCACGCATCACTTGCATAGGGTAATTTTTCTTGTGGGGCTTTAGATGGCATTAAAAATATGCAATAACTCGCCCTCCTGCATCAATACACAACCCCAACCAACGCATGAAGCGTTACAATACACAAGATACACCCCCAAACCGGAAGGTAACACTAACACTGGTGCTGAAGTCAATGCAGTCTTGAGCTTTTAAAAGCTCGCCTCACAATCATTGGACCATCAGAACAGATCACCCTTCGAGGTCAATCTAGTTAAAGGTGCCACTATACATGAGTAGACCTCCACAAACAGACGATAATAACCTGCTAACCTTAAGAAGCTCCTGATCTCGGTCACTGTGGTGGGACGAGGACAACTCTGAACTGCCTCGATCTTCTTGTAATCAATCTTAATAGCCTCGCCTGATAAATCATGCCCCAAGAATGCAACAAAATCTAATCAAAACTCACACTTGGAGAACTTAGCATATAGATTATGTTCTCGCAAGGTCAGAAACACGACTATCAAATATTGCTCGTGCTCCTCCATGATGCGCGAGTAGATCAAAATATCATCAATGAAAACAATGAAAAATGAATCAATATATGTCTTGAACACCCTATTTATCAAAACCATGAACACCGATGGGGCGTTAGTCAAGCCAAAAGACATCACTAAAAACTTTTAGTGGCCATATCTAGTAAGAAAAGAAGTCTTTGGAACATCTGAATCCTGAATCTTCATTTGATGTTACCCCAATCTCAAGTCAATCTTAGAAAACACCCTGGCACCCTGCAACTTGTCAAAAATATCATCAGCATGCAGTAATGGGTACTTGTTCTTAATGGTAACTTTGTTCAACAGGAAATAATCAGTATACATCTACATAGTCCCACCTTTCTTCTTCACAAATAACACCGGTTCACCCCAAGGCAGTACGCTCGATCTAATAGAGATAGGCTGGGTACCTGGAGCCATATCAATGCAGAATTTGATATCATGATCTTGTGGCATGCCTAGAAGATCAGAAGGAAACACATCAGAGAAATCCCGGACTACGAGCACTGAATCAATCGACGGAGCCTCTAAAATACTATCCCGAACATATGCTAGAAAATCCAAACAACCCTTCTCGACCAGGTATCGAGCCTTCAGAAAAGAAATAACCCGACTACATATACTGACAGACGAACCCTTCCACTCCAATCTAGGCAACTCTGGCATCGCCAAGGAAATAATCTTGGCATGACAATCAAGGATGGCATGATACGGAGATAACCAATCCATGCCTAGGATGACCTCAAAGTTTGTCATCGTCATGCCCCGAGCCTGGGGGGAGGGTGAGACCGGCACCCGATACCACACCTATCATTGCGTACCAACTTGTGACTAAGGGACTCTGAACATATAATGTCATACCTTGGCCATGGGAAACATTGCAAGACAATTTGCGAACATTGACTAAACATCAACATAAAGCTAGGACGACAAGGAGGTCATAACTACTTCACCTGATAACCCACAAAATTTACATACAAGGCCTACAATCCTAACATACTGTGCTAGCTTAATGGATATGTCTACAAGACTCTACTGATGGATGTATTATGATCGGAACAAATCCCCGACCTACCCATAACGTATATATACATATATACACTAGATGTACATAAAACTCTAGACCCGACAACTCGAAGATCGTGGAGCTTACCGATAAAGCTGAACTAGAGCAACACCTACTGAGGAGGTCTACCCGTTTGTCTATTGAACATACACGCATGAAATGCATCATCCTTAGAAAAGGGATGTCAGTACGAAATAATGTACTGAGTATGTAAGGCAACAAAATAACTGATAGCTGAAATTGAACTGATAATATAAAAACTGAAAGTAACTGGGAGTCAAAGATAATTTGAATATATGCTTACCTGCTTATATTGACTCAACTCTCTCAATATTGTAAGTAAAATAGTTGCCCGGCCCTATAAGGCTCGGTATATATAACTGCTCTGTTGTAGTAGGCTCGCTCATAGGTGCTCGACTATTCTAGGCTCTGTATCTCGGCCGTTCTGGGATTACTCATAGGCGCTCGACCACAGTAGGCTCGGTATATAACTTACCATCTGATCATAGGTTTCCCAATAAGGGGCTGCCCATCGATTATAGCTTGACGGTGGGGAAAATATAGTAATATTGTACATATATAGACCTTCTGCTCTCTTGACTATAAGAATACAATACTCAATGGAATATATGGTCTGGATAAAGGAGAATATTGTAACTTATGAGACTAGGATAGTGTACATAAATTCGGGAGTATGAACTTCTCTTTATGCCTCGTTATCAAACACATGTAATTATGAGATCATGCCAAAATAAAGAAAGGGATTAGCCTTAACATACCTGAACCGATTCTATTGAAAATTCCTCTAACACACGTTAATTGCGTCAAAACATGTAACGACAGATCAAAGTTGAGAAAAATCTCTATGATATTATTGAGAAAGATTGCACCGTTATCCCTTAGAATTTGTAATTCATGTTGCAATATCATTGAAAAAGATTGCATGAATTCTTTTTTGGAGGATTCCATTCGTAATCTCCAGCAAGCATTTCCATTCCTTTAATGATGTAGGGATGTTATTTTGCTTAATTTAGAAAAGTCTTATGCCTTTCCAATAAAGAGATAAAGAAAAGGTAATTCATCACAGCATTATATTTTCATGCCATATCCAAGAATCCATACGTGTAAACAAGGTATCATATGCCTTATGACTCATTTAGCATATATTTCCACTTTGTCTTAGCTTATTTCACGTGGCAGCCCCAAAAAGATCCTTATCCACTTAATTCCATAATTATTCTCATAATTAATTAATTATTCACATAATTAAGAATTATCTCAAATTACTTAAAATACTACTCACTTTTAACACACTTTATACATCTTACTATCATGGTCATGTTATGGCATTAGTCCATAAATATCGGGTATTATAGCTCGGACCGTATTTTTTCCCAAAATGTCAAACTTGGACGAAATTCATTTTCTTCGATTTGCTTACCCTCTCACCTTCACAAACTTACTCATCACTTTTTTTGAAGTAGCGTAATGCTTATTCTTTCCAAATAATCTCATTCCCGAACTTACTTTGATTAACTTACGATAAAACTTTAACTTACGAAAATGCGAGATGTAACATCTCATTTATGATCTTATATCAATTTACTGATGGTGTACTTCTACGTACGAGAACATGGGGTGTAGCATCATTCCCACCTTTGGAAAATTCGTCCTCGAATGTTAACTGATGCACGTATCATTTTCATAACTTATGTCTTCTGAATACTTTAGTACTCTCATTGCCATCTAGGCAACTATTTTCTGAATAATTCCAAAGGCCAAGGCATTCCCCCCTTTAGGACTCTTTTTCACACCACGACTTGAAGTCGGAATCTTTCCAATGTCGTAAGGGTTGCTACCTTTTATCATGTAGCCTGTACGACACTGACCTTGTATATACGCCTATGAAACTCTTCTCTCCTTTTTGCTCCAGCTTATTGCCAAGCTCTAGGCCTCACTTTGCAAGCATATACGTAGCTTGATAAAATGTTCCTCTGGGCTTCTATAAGTATTCTGAAGTTCTTCGCTTGGTACGTTATCGAACTTATGAATATTTCTTTACCTTAATCCATAGATACATTTATCCATCCATTATGACTTTACTGCATCTAGGTAGGTCATACTATACCATAAATCTTTCTTTGATTTATTGTTACTAAGGTCTTCTACCAAACTCCAGGTTACTCTCGTTGCTTATCCTTAAGACTGATGGTCTAATCTCATCTCTATGTAAATTTTATCCATCTATCGTTGATTCACCTCAATATTGATCTACAATCTACCACTGATAACTTGAAACTTCTTACGTAATCACTAAGGCTAACCTCTCATCGGAGAACATCTGAAATGATTAAACTGATCCACCTGGGGGCGATACCATGCTTCCATGACCGTGTTTCATAGCATCCCAATGTGATTTACCTTACGTGGGTATTTTAATTCCGTACAATCCATGAATCCTGTCTTTCTCTTTTTTTTTTCCAAATCATTACTCAATCGAAGGCCCAAACATCATCCTTTATCTATCACAGTTACACCCTCATTCTACTAGTAGGGCAACATTCCATCTCTCCCATACACTATTAGTCTTAGGCTCCTTTAAGTTTGTTCAGTCTATGCCGAGCTTTCTATAACTTAGAGAAACCATTAGCTCTCTTGTTTTCATGGGCTTAATCCTGAGGACTTATCCATTTTCCGTCACGTCTCACTCGCCCTTTCTTATTCTTACTCCTATCATAAAACCATGTCTCTTTACTATACCTTAACTTGCGAACTATACGTATCTATTTATACTACTCGCAACCTCCCTTTAACTTGCTTGCACCATAGATTTTCTTATGTTATTCTGGAACATCAGGCGAGACATCACATCGTCTCTAACTCTTCTTTACTCTCTTAGCTAGATCTCTCGGTACCTAAAAACCGTAGCTGGAAGATATGCCACTAACGACGCTACTATTATTCCTGGATATTGAATCCCAGCAGTTCTAGCCTTTTATCTAAAGTATGGACCATTATAATCCCTTTGCACTTGAGTATTTCACACGTTATTTACCTTTACATTAAAATCTCGCATCATATTTTCTATCTCTTTCATGACCTCCCTTCCACATAGGTATAATTCATATCCACAACTTGAAGCTCTTATTATAACACCTGTATCTTTTGTGCATACACGATCTGGTGAGAGCTTCATATTGACTTCTTCTGAGGCTGGTACTTTTCTAACTAACTTTATCGTAGAGCCGTTATAGAATATGGTTGTTGTACTATCTCTCTTGCACCTCTGATATTAAGAGTGATTATTTTATGTTCTCAATCATGATTGCTATACTTTTTTGGGTCTAATAATCGGATTCGTGATTTATTTGGTTGATGTAACTCTTTAATTTCCTCTTCCTTCTGATCTGCCTTCATGTAGGCTTGAGCTATCTTCCGATCTACTGCTCCTGGTATTAGTTATTACTTTATCCTTTCATGGGCGCTATGGAATATCCATGATACAATCTTCTAACAATTCAATCATTTGTCTATGTCTTGGGCTCAATTCTTTCTTTTAACTTATATTAGAGTCTTCTACGACCATATGATGTCAGTATATATGCTGTATGGATAATATTCCAAAAGCGTAAGTGCATTCATAACGTAACTACTATGGATCACTGATCGAATAATTCCTTTCGTTCCTTCTCAACTTTCTTCAAATGTAAGCAATTACTTTTCCTGGTCTTTCAGCCCCCTTGTTGCGTGCATACTTAGCTTATCTTAGTTCCCACGCATGCTAGAGTTTTCGTGCAACTTCATATGATCTCGAATATTACTTTTGATTTTTCTTGCCTTTAATTAGCCAAAGTAGGTGCCACTTTCTCCTGGAGAGCGTACAATGTTGTTATGAGACTGTTCTTACATGACCATTTCTCCTTCAAGTTACCATGTTTAGGTTGAAGCCTTCTTCCTTATTTTATCAACTAGCCATTCATTGTAGTACTTAGGGAGGACCTTCTGACTCTTCTAAAGCTGCGAGCATATTATATCGTATCCGGCAGAATTTTTTGATGTCCTTCCTCGCCTATAATTATCCGTAGTTACCTATCTCCATGCACCTATGCTTGTAGGGTTGCTTCTGAACTAATATTCTGACTGTCTTCCTAGTGGCATTTTATCTTATTTCCGTAACACTCATACGGTACCTTCAACTACCCCAAATATATTACTCAAGGATTACATGTCACGACCCAAACCTATGGGCCGCAACAGGGACCCAGTACCTTACTAAATCGAGTACCAACATAACGTATCTTTTAATGTCATACTTATCATAGATAATTGCGCCAGAAGGCTTCCATGAGATAAGTAGAATACAACATGTGATACCAACTTATATATAAGACATACGGGCCTATAGGACCAAAATAGCAACTCGTATACTGAACATAGGCCGACAAGGCAATACATTCTTTTACGTACATTACATCTGTCTACAAACCTCTAAGAACACGTAATTTTCATAAAGGTCGGGACAGGGTCCCGCCATACCAAAAAGATACATGTCTAAATCATACTAACTAAACAAGCAACACCGAAGCAAATGGAGCGCACCAACACCTTCCGATCAGCTGATAGCCTACCTGGAGCACACTCGACCTGTCTATCAGGACCTGCAGGCATGAAACGCAGCGTCCCCAGGAAAAAGGGACGTCAGTACGAATAATGTATTGAGTATGTAAGGTACATAAGTAAGTACATAACTGACATGAAAGAAATATAGAGTGAATGACTCAACCTGTAAGTCTAGAAAACTTTGTAAATCATGAAATACTTATAGTGTCATGCATATGCGTATGAATGTCATGTCGTGCATAGGTACATGTTTCATAACATCATCAGCCTCTGAGGGCATCCCATCATATCATCTCGACCACTGTGGGCAAATCATGAACGTATACCAGCTGATCAGGTGATGGTGCGTATATAACGCCATAACCTTTCCAATATCTCATATACATATATACACGTATATAACGCCATCTGGTCATGGGTCAATGTGCATATATAAATGCATGAAATACATAAGAAATACGTTAAAATAAGATTTTCTCAGAATGCCATAAAAATCAATATGCCTTTCGGATAAACATTATCCAATACGTATTTTTTTAGGACCCATGAATAGAAGATAATAATAATTCACACGGGGAATCAAGAATATAGACACCCGTAATATTTCTATGAATAAAGTAATTTATGAAAATTGTGTGTTTGCTCGTTTCATCTGTATCGTATGGATCATGCCAGAAAAAGAAGGGATAACCTTAACATATCTGGAGTAGAAAAATCCGCATGATATTTTTTAGAAGGATTGTACCGTACTCCCTTAAAATCGAAATCTCACATTGCTATTATGCTAAGAAGTCTTAATTTGGATTGGGGAAATTGTAGACTATAGTAGCCTCCTCTTAACTATATTTCTCCTGAGCAGCAATCCAATGTTCTTGAGTCCCTTATCACCGTAAATACCTTCTAAATAGTAAGGTCCTTAAGCTCAAATCAATGGCATTGACTGCAGCCCCAAGTATTCTCCTACGTGAACCTCTTGTGATTACTACCTTCAAATTGCCGAAGCCAAATTTTCTCTTAGTTCTATTAATTTCTTCTTCTCGCTGATTTTCAAACCAGCCAAAGAAATCCTTTATTTTCCACAAGAATCTCCCAAGTATTTAACATATCCTTGAAATAAGTTTAAGTCGCAACCTTCTGTCTTTGTCGTTGCCATCAGATGCCAAAACTCCCTCCCTTTGTATATATTTCTTTTCTTAAGATACCAAAGACCAAAGCATATTTCAAGTGTAATCAAGGCACCATATGGTTATGACTCATCATGCACATTGGTGCCACCTTGGCCTAGCTTAGTGCCACGTGGCACCTTATAGAAAAAAAATCTTTATCCACTTATTCCTATTTAATAACATAATTATCCTTAGAATTAATTAGATTATCCACATAATTAAGAATGATCTCAAACTACTTAAAATATCACTCACTTTTAACACACCTTATACACCTTACTATCATGACCATGTGGTACCTTGTATGGTGCTAGTCCATAAATATCGGGTATTATAGCTCGGACGTATTTTATCCCAAAATGTCAAACTTTGATGAAATTTATTTTCTTCGATTTTCCTACCCTCTCACCTTCACAAATTTACTTATCACTTGTTTGAAATAATAGAATACTTATAACCTCAAAAATAATCTCATTCCCGAGCTTATATCAATTTACTCATGGTGTACTTTCATGTACGAAAACATGGGGTGTAACATTACAATATCATAATTGTGAGACTGAATTCTGCATGTTGTTGTTCATTATGTTCATCTAGCACGATCTGTTAATTTATATATCCTCTTGTTTAGCAAAAACTAGGCTCTTCCGGAATCAATTACCAACTACTCGTTGGTCCATTCTCATATCAATATACCACATAATTTTTCTTGGGTTATTTCCTTTATCTTAACTAACGTCTCCTACTGGATCCTTATTTATCAATAACATCTCGGGCAGGAACCCTTACTTCCTCTCCTTGACGTCGTGTTTGCATAATGTCCTGAAATCGTAGCATATATGCAGGCTTTGAATAGGTGCAATTTCATCCCTTTCTCATTATTATCGCATTTCTTCTTTACCGCTCCATAGTTAATAGAACCACTTAATTCTGACTTAATATCACGTTACCCCATATTCCCCCCTTTAGCGGAGTACTAAGAGTTGGAGATACGACAATCTACCTATAGATGTTTTACCTCTTCATTTTTGGCATCTTTTCACATCATCAATGACCTTTACTCGCTGTGTGGTAATCCTTTAGTACTAAGGATACTCACGAGGGTGACAATTACTATAACTGGCACATACAGTCTCTCAAGCTTAACTTTTCTCACATTGCTTGCTTTAGGGAAGCGTCTTCCGGAATGATCATTCTTAAAATTTCTCATGAATCTTCTTCTATTGTCCATTATGTTATCACCGGAACAAAATATGAATTTCTCATGATGTCGGCCACTATCAAATCACTTATCCCCTAATTAATGTTTAGTTTATCTTGTTCGCCAGCCCATACTAATTTCTGTTATTCTGAGGTCTAACTTTTTCCTTCTGGTAGTCGCGTTGGAGTCACGAACTTATTTCTCAAAATGAGGATATGACGTTATGGCACATACTCCTTTGTTGTTACAAGGCATGTCACTTCTCGTCATTTACTTCCCTTGACCATAGACTCTGTAATACTGTAATTTTTTTTAATCTTCCGTTGTCATCCATGTATCACGGCTTACTCATAATGCTCCATTAACTCTCTTCTTATTTCTTGCTAATATTTCTGTCAATCACTTTATTCTGAAAACTTCGACAAGACATTATTTTTCTTTTAGCTCCCCTTGCTCCATCCACGGGCTCCTCGGATTGCCTAACGTTCTCTCCTAGTAGGGAAGGGGGCCATACTAAGATAATATTTATCCCTTCTAGGCTTCCAGTGCATATGTTTGTAGCACTCACATCCAGATGTACTATTTTAGATTGCACCATTTGGGTGTCTCACTAGGAGATTTATTATCATATTTGCAATATCCTTTGAAAATGTCTACCAACGCAAACAATCCAACCATCATTTTGGGTCACTCTAACCCCAGCCGAAACCTGATATCCGTCCTTTTCTTATATTCATCTGGTTGAATTTTAAATACTGATAATCTTCGTTAACTAGGGACCTCGTACCGTTCTTCATCATGCTTATTTTACTTGTTAAAACTTGTATCTATCTTCTGAATCTCTCATTGCCTTTCACCAGAGGGGTGGAAAGATATTCTTTCCTTAAGGCTCCTTATCCAGAGGTTTACACGTCTTAGTACACACATGATCTACTGAAGACCTTACATTAACTCATCATAAACATCATGAAAAATCGAGTTTCTCTGACTCAACTCTTACATAGCCACATTCAACCTCTTACCAGTTGCAGGTATCATCTTGTTACGAATGAGAGAGAAGCTACAAGTTTGAACTCTTATAAGTGAGCTCTACCACATGATCTAGAGTAAGAAGAAAGAGTGACAATCTTAAATGCCCTGTATCCTCCTGCTTATAAGTGTGGTGCACTACACACTCATAAACAAGACTCTACTAGACACGGCTTGTATATTCCCTGGGACAGAATAGCTCTCATACAAGTTTTTTCACACCTCGAACCTAGGGCGGGGAGGGGGGGGGGTGAGACCGGTACCCGGTGCCTCACCTATCCCTGCGTTCCAACTTGCGACTAAGGGACTCTGAACATATAATGTCATACCTTGTCCATGGGCCACATTGCAAGACAATTTGCGAATGCTGACTAAACATCAACATAAAGCTGGGCCGACAAGGCCATCATAACTAATTCAGCTGATAACTCACAAAACATACATACAAGGCCTACAAGCCCAACATATTGTGCTAACTGACAGGATATGTCTACAAGCCTCTACTGATGGATGTATTGTGATTGCAACAGATCCCCGACCTACCCATGACATATATACATATATACACAAGATGTACATAAAATGCTAGACCCATCAACTCTGAAGGATGTGGAGCTTACCGATAAAGCTGAACTCGGGAAACACCTACTGAGGAGGTCTACCTGTCTGTCTTTTGAACATGCACGACCCCAGAAAAAGGACGTCAGTACGAAATAATGTACTAAGTATGTAAGGAAACAAAATAATTAAAAGCTGAAATTGAATTGATAATATATTAACTAAAAGTAACTAGGAGTCAAAGATAATCTGAAGATATGCTTAATTGTTGATACTAACTCAACTCTCTCATTATAGTAAGTAAAATAGTTGTCCGACCCTATAAGGCTTTGTAACGACCCGACCAGTCATTTTGAGCTCTAGCGCATCGTTCAGTAGTTTGGGGTCATGAGAAGCTCCGTTTCAGGTATTATAACTCGTGGGCATGGTCGGAGCTGAAATTTCGGGAAGTTTAGAGTTGATTTGGAAAGAAAATTCTCATTTCAGAAGCCTTAAGTTGGAGAAATGGACCAAGAATGGAATTTTGAGTAAACAACCTAAGAATCAGGATTTGAAGGTTCCTATAGGTTCGTATCATGATTTCGGACTGGGGCGTATGTTCGGATCGGCTTTTGGATAATCCGGGAGAGTTTCGGCGTATATTGCGGAAGTCAGCATTTTGAAGGAATTTCGTATGTTTGGATTGAAGCGTATTTCAGTGTTATTGATGTCTGTTTGGGATTCTATGTCTGGGAATATCTTTGTATGGTGATTCTGGAGTTGGGAGCGCAATAAGAAGTGAATTCGGATGTTCGTAGGTCATTTTGAAGTCAGTTGGCTAAAGATAGAAATTTGAAGATTTTTGAGAAATTCGACCGGAAGTGCAAATTTTGATATCAGGGTCAGAATATTATTCCGGAAGTTGGAGCATGTCCGTAATGTCGAATATGACTTGTGTGCAAAATTTGGGGTCAATCGGACGTGATTTGATAGGTTTCGGCATAGGATGTAGAAGATGGAAATTTCTAAGTTCATAAAGTTTGGATTTGGGTGCGATTCGTGGTTTCGATGTTGTTGGATGTGATTTGACGCCCCAAGGAAGTCCTCCTTATCTTTTGGAACAGGTTGGTATATGTAGATGGGGTCCCGGGGGCCTCGGGTGGATTCCGGGCGGTTAACGGATCAATATTTGAAGTTAGAAGAGGAGTTGGAATTGCTGTCAAGAGGTGTGACCACGCCTACGAGGCTTTAGTCGCAGGTGCGGTTATGGCGCCGCAGGTGTGAAAATGTGGTGGTCTAGCTGGGAGCGCAGGTGCGATGATATTTCCGCACCTGCGAAGTAGCAGATGCGGGATATGGGCTGCCGGTGCGAAATCTTGAGCTGAGGAAAGACGCAGGTGCGGAGGTTTGGTCGCACCTCTGGAATCGCAGGTGCGAGAGTTGGATCGCAGGTGCGGAAAATGGCATGGGCAGAATGTTTTAAAACCGAGATTGTTGGTCATTTCCTTCCATTTCTTTTGGTTTGGATGATTTTGAGGAGCTTCAATAGAGGGTTTTCGCCAAGGATCACAAGGTAAGTAATTCCTTCATGTTTCTAAGTAAAATACAAGGTTATTGCATGGAATTATACGTGAGAATTTTTTAGGAAAATTGGGAAAAATCTTAAAGAAACCTAGAAGTTTGTAATTGGATTTTTAAACATGAATTTGAGCATGGAATTTAGATTAAATTGTATATTTGAGTTAATAATGCTTTGGGTAGAATATGTCTTCGAGAAATTTCGGATTCCGGACACGTGGGCCCGAGGGCATTTTGGTCAATTCACCGAGCGAAGTTGGGAAAGTATATAATTTGAATTTTTTGCAGGTATTAAGATTATTTTTCATTTCTTTTCCCGTTATTTGGTAGTTTTGGGGCGTTGTTCAATTGGAATCGTCGGAAGGGATTGGAAGCCGGTTATGGGACTTCGGAGCAAGGTAAGTCTCCTTTCTAACTTTTTGAGGGGGAATTGTCCCCCTAGTGTAAATACCCGTAAAATTTTCATCTTTAAAATAATGCCCGAATGAGTCCCCGAGATGTTTTAATTATGGAAAATTTTAAAACCAACTTTAATTGAGTAAAAAGTACCCCGGGACTTAAATATTAAAATTTTCCAGAAAGTAGGTGTTATGCGACGCACTATGCGATCGCATAACGTGTATGCATACCGCATAATGGTCGCTACAGGAGCAGATCACTGCCCTATTTGAGAACAACCATGCGGTCCAATATGCGATCGCATTTTGGTTCTGCGGACCGCATAACTGTCGCATTGTTGCCTTTGATTTTTTGGGAGGGAGGTTATGCGACGCACTATAAGATCACATAACATGTATGCGGTCCGCATAGTGGTCGCATACCTGGGCAGATTATTTTCGATTTTTGCCCATCTTGAGGGCCATTCTGGGGTTGATTATGCGGGCTGCATGTCAGGAATGCGATCGCATTCCTGACCGCATTCTTGTGCCGGGCCCCTATTTTTCTATATTTTAAAACCCGACCCCAGTTCATTAAAACACCTCTCCCTTTATTTTTAACCATTTTCTGAACAAATTAGAGAGAGGGGAGAGAGTGTTCTTGAGAGAGAAAGCTTCATCTTTATCAATTGGATTTTCAAAGTCACTCAGGCCTGGAAATTTCGAGTAATCATCTTCATCTTCATTCTAACAGGTAAGAATCCCCCAAACCCTCTTCATTAGTTTTCAGGTTTTAAACAAAAGGGGACTCTCATGAGTTGATTCTTGAAAATATAGGTTGATACCTTGCATGCCTGATCATTAATGTTCATAATCTAGCAACAGGAAGTAGGTTGGGGTAAAACTCACAAAGGAGGGGTTGGCAATCTAAGGGGTCACATAGCATTCGATAAAATGCTTAAAAGAGTTCAAATTGTATGCATGATTTCCAATTATGAGTTAAATATGTTTAATTCTGGACTAGATTGACAGTACTAGTCGGTTCGGTGATTTGTGAGTAAAAGTTAAAAAGGAATTTCATCCCCAGGTATGTATGGCTAACTTTAACCTTTATAGAATCCTCTTGTTGGGTCCGAGCATACGGCATGTGTACCTTATTTGGAAATATGTGAATTGATTGTTTAAATGTGTTGAGATGTAAGATTCTATTCTCTGATTGTCCTAGTTGATTATCATACTATCGTGCTTTATGAGGTTGTGAAAAGTGTTTTTATGTGCCTATCTTATTATGTGCAAAGCTCGTAAATGCTCGAGGGTATCGATATGAAAGTATGTGTTAATGAATGAAAGATTGTTGATGTGCCCAAGTGTGGGAATGTATGTATTGGCTAAAGGCCGTGCGCGGAAAGTAATGAAAAAGGGTATTGTGAAATTATGTAAATGAGTTGAACGGTTATGGAAACACCGTGTACATGAATTAGTGCTTGGTGAGAATTATGGTGCCTTGGGCCTAAATAAATAAATTTTTGATATGGACTTGTGTTCCTTGAAAATGATTCTTGTGATATAATTGTTTGTGGTTGTTGTTATGAATTTAAATTATCAGGCGGGGTCGGGTTGCGCGCCGCAACACGAAGTAGTAAGTTTGATGAGTTGTGGTGATTAGGGTGGTCGAGGTAATAAAGATGGAATGTGATCATTATCACTACTGAAATGAAAATCTATGAAACTCTTGAATATGGTGATGTTGAAAGGGGAAAAAGGAGGGATTGTGAAACTTGTTGATTTTGGTTGTTTCTTTCCACGTGCATTGGTTGATTGGTTTTATTACTGTTTCTTAATTGTGTATTGTTTGATTGTACTTGGGATAAATTTTTTTCATACATACTAGTACTATTCCACAGTACTAACGTCCCTTTTGCCGGGGGCGCTACATTTTCTTATATGAATGTAGGTGGTTCTATAGCAGGTAATTCAACCCACCGTCAGTAGTGCCTCCTCTCCTTTCCGTCAGCTGTTCTGGTGAGCCTCACTTCCTCCCGGGGCCACGTGTGGTTCATGTCGCCTTATTTTGAGTTTATGGTGTAGTGTAAGGTATAGCCGGGGCCTTGTTGCCGGCAAGTAGTATATAAATCTTTTGTATTTTGTAGAGGCTCCGTAGCCACCAATGTGAGTAATGTACATGTCTATTTTGGGTAGTAAGCGTACGGTTCGGAATCGTGGTCCACGTTGTTAGTGTTGTATGGAATTTGTAAGCCTTGGGTATCATATGTTGGTAATGATAAAAAGTAGAAATGAATTCAAGTTGTAAGTTTATGCTTAAGTTATAAATGGCTATTTCACATGAATAATGTATATTGAAATCACGGGATAACGCGTGGGATAGGAAAGGCAAAGCAGGTTCGCTTGAATAGGTTCATTCGGTTAGGCGCCGGTCTCGTCCCTTGATTTTGGGGTGTGACAAACTTTGTATCAGAGCCTAAGGTTTTAAAAGTGTCCTAGGATGTCTCGGAGCCGTGTCTAGTAGAGCCCTTCTTATCGGTGTGTTGTTGACCACAAGTATAATTAGAGGGCTACATGGACATTTAGGAAACACCCTTTTCATTGTTATTCTATATCGTGCGGTGAAGTGAAAAGTGAAAATATTCTTGTCTAACTCATGCTCTGTTCCAAAATTTTTAGGAATGGCACCAAAGAAGAGTGCTCGACTGGGCCTAGAGGCCAATGCCACCCCAAGTGTGGCTGTGAATTATGTACCCGATGGTGCGGGCGAGAGTGAATCCCTGACCTTGAACCCACCTGGCCTTTCTGTTCAAGACTAGAGTGTTCCTATTCCTGCTGCGGCGGAGTGTGCTGCAACCCCTTCCGCTAATAATCCCGATCCTTCTTCGGTTCCAGCTTCTGGTCCCGGTACATCCGATAGGGACCTCAGGGGAGCTATTCATACGTTGACCCAGTTAGTGGACGCTCAGGCCCAAAGATCTCATGTTGCCCCTGCACCCTCTTGCGGACAGGAAGATTCCACCAGTTCCAGAGTCAACCAGTTTCTGCGATTGGCCCCTCCAGAGTTCTTAGGTATTGATCCAGAGGTCGATCCGTAGGATTTTCTAGATGAGATGTACAAGATGCTTCGGGTTATGAAGTCTACATAGACAGAGGGGGTTGAGATAGCATCTTATAGGCTCAGAAGAGCAGCGTATTCATGGTTCGAGATGTGGGAGAATTCCCATGGCGAGGGAAGTCCTCCGGCGAGATGGGATGAGTTCATTGATGCTTTCATGGATCACTTCTTGCCCGCCGAGACTATTGAATCCCGTGCTACGGAGTTTGAGGTCCTCAAGCAGGGTAATATGAGTGTGTGGGAGTACCACATGAAGTTCGTGAGATTGTCCAAGTACGCTCCTCAGTTGGTATCGACTATGGATGCCAGAGTTCGACCATTTGTTCAGGGCCTCATTCCCTTGGTTGTGAATGAAGCTGCTACAACTGCCTTGCCCTCATACATGAATTATGGTAAGATAGTGGGATTTGCCCAGGCCACAAGGTTAGAAAATTGAAGAAAGGTCGGAGAGGGAGAGTATTAGCAGGGCCCGATCAGCGGGCCACTCGAGAAGTGCAGTTGGAGGAGGGAAAGCAGTTAAGGGGAGAGGACCATCAGGGCCATCCCAGTCTTATGCTCAATCCTCATCCAGTGCACTGCAATCAGTGCACCGTTTTCAGTGGAGCAGTCGCTGGGGACCAGGATCAGACAATAGGAGGCCCCATCAGTTCGGTCGTTCAAGAGGGAGGTGCCAGCAGCAGAGGAGGGATCCGTGCCCCAAGTGTGGGAGGTTTCATACCGAGCATTGTTACCGGGATATCCCGGTATGCTACGGGTGTGGGGTGAGAGGTCATCTTCAGTGGATTTGCCGTGCGCCCAGTCAGGCCATGGGTAGTGTTTTTGCTCAGCCGTCCGGTTCTTCAGTCGCCGCATCTTCAGTGCGTCCTCCAGTTCCGTTAGGGCATGGTGCAGTTAGGGGTGGAGCTCGTGGTAAAGGTGGACCTAGATTGTTCTATTCTTTGAGTGGTCGCCAAATTGCAGAGGCTTCTCCAGATGTTGTTACAGGTATTCTCACTGTTCAAGCCCTTGATTGTTATGTAGTTATTGATCCGGGGTCCTCCTTGTCTTATGTTACCCCATTTATTGCTTCAAGATTTGGGATAGAACCCGAACAACTTCATGAGTCGTTCTCCGTGTCGACTCCTGTTGGTTATTCTATTGCAGCCGCACGAGTCTATAGGAACTGTGTTGCCACGGTGTGTGGTCGAGATACCACGGCCGATCTTATCGAACTTGGGATAGTAGATTTTGATGTTATCATGGGAATGAATTGGCTTTACTCGTTCTTTGCTAAACTTGACTGTCGAACCAAAATTATGAGACTAGAGTTTCCTAATAAGTCAGTTATTGAGTGGAAAGGGAATAGTGTGGTGCCAAAGGTAGGTTTATTTCCTGCCTTAAGGCCTTAAAGATGATTAAAAAGGGGTGTGTTTATCATTTGGTCCGGGTTGCGGACACCACTTTAGAAGTGTCTGCCCCGATTCCGTCCAAGTCGTGAATGAGTTTCTTGAAGTATCCGAGGTAATGGATACTTGTTTTTGATAGTGACTTTGTTGAGATGCCGATCATCAATATACATCCGAAGCGACCCATCTCCAGCGACTTTCATGGATCTTATAGAGAGCAGGATATTCCTAAGACCGCCTTCAAAACTCGTTATGGCCATTTTGAATTTTGGTAATGTCCTTTGGACTCACCAATGCTCCAGCGACTTTCATGGATCTTATGTATGAAATTTTTAAGCCTTGGGTATCATATATTGGTAATGATAAAAAGTAGAAATGAATTCAAGTTGTAAGTTTATGCTTAAGTTATAAATGGCTATTACACATGAATAATGTATATTGGAATCACGGGGTAACACGTGGGATGGGAAAGGCAAATCAGGTTCGCTTTACCGGGTTCATTCGGTTAGGCGCCGGTCTCGTCCCTCGATTTTGGGGCATGACACCTAGGTGAACTAATTTAGTATGTGCTACTATCTGCGGGGGCTACGTACGCACGATGTGACGAGTGTCCGTGCGTAGCACTATTATGCCATGTCCGGATAGTCTAGGACCCACTAGCATGCCTTACATGTTGTACCCGTGATCCTTCCTGTATTATTAGACTATTAATATAATCGAAATCATAATTTAATATCTAGAGAAGACTAGATTTATTTTTCTTAATCAGCTGGAAAGAAAAATTGATTTCCTCGGTGGATAATTGTATACTTGATAGGGTGATATTATTGAATATTATTAGACATGGAAAATGAATTTCGAGAAAGGATTTAAACATAATTTTGTGTTTCTTAAGAGAGAAATCTGTCATTTACTTGAGTATTTATTTTCCCGACGTATTCGGAATTGACTGTTCATTGTGCATGAGTGCATGTGACCGCTTCACAATTTACATTCCGCAGAGGGCCGTACGCCACAACGGATTTAAAATGCACTTATGGTTCGGGCCATTTGACCCTCCACAATGGATAGACATGATTATTCTATTGAAAGGTGAACTTATGGTACGGGTCGTTCGACCTTCGGCAGTGCACATAGATGATTATTATGATGGCTCGGGCCGATTGTCCTTATCCCGTATGCGGATGCTAAGTTGTTAAATGTTTTTCATGGATTTTGAGGTGATAAGATTTTGGGAAAAGAATAAAAAATAATTATTTATTTAAGATATTTGGAAGAAAACAAAGAGGAAATTGTTCATTTAAGATATTTGGGGGAAAATGAGAAAGTGGTAACTGTTTTTTTACTTCCAGTATTTACTTGGATTTCAGTGCCTTATATATTTGTGGTTTTACTATCTTTACATGCCTACCGTGTTCATCATATGCTGTTAAATTAATTTGTTGGACCTTAGAGTGTCTAATTCGACCTCTCGTCACTACCTCTCTGAGGTTAGACGGACGACTTACTGAGTATACGTTGTTTTTGTACTCATGCTACACTTGATGTGCATTTTTATTGCACAGGTACTTTCATACTGGCATAGCTGGTTTGGAGACTTAGGCGAGCTGCACCATCCGGAGGCGATCCGCAGCTGATAGGGTCTCCCTCATACTGTATTTATTTTTGTTTTAAATTCCTTGTCCAATTTGTATTTCGGACAAGCTTTGCGATGATTGTATAAATTCTTAGAAATTGCTCATGTACACGTGAAATCGGGTTCTGGGGTGTTTTTGGGGTATAATTGCTAAAATGGAATATTTAAACCATTGTATTTACTTAACGAACTTTTATTTAGTTACTATGTAATAAAGTGAAAGGTAATGTTTTCCATAAATGTTAAAACAAGAATTTATTTTAACTAATTAATGATTGGCTTGCCTGACGCTGGTGTCAGGCGCCGTCACGACCTTAATAGATTTTGGGTCGTGGCAACATGGTATCAGCTTTGTAGAGTCTTGTGGATCGGTACAGAGACGTTTGTACTTATCTTCGAGACGCTACAGGGCTATTAGGAGTACTTCCCTTCTTGATTCATCATCGTGCGATTTGATTCCTTTAAGGCTTATGCCTAAGTTTATTCCTACTCAATCTTACGCGTCGGGAAGCGCTTGCCATGAGTCGGGAATTTGAGGAATTGATATGGTGCGAGATGTTTTCCATGTGTAGTTTGTTGGGGCTGTTGTGCCCTGCAGAACAATATTATGTTGTTTCAGCTTGGTTGTTGTGTTTCTGAGAACTTTGAGGCATTTGGATTATGAATGACCAGGTTTTGGATTGATAAAGTAGTAAGACTTGGTGTTTCAAGTAAGGTGGAGTATTCACCTGTGACGTGTTATCGTCGTCCTTGATTGAATGAAATGTGTTAAGTTCGTCAGTGCCATGGTTTCTTCGGGTGCATGGGGCCAGAGTATGGTGAAAGTGTATTGAAGAATACGGTTGGCGGAGAATGATATTGAATTGAGGCTAGGCGGTGGTTCCATTTCTAGCAGGCCAGGTGTAAGAAGCGGAAGCCCAGCAATCGCAATGTCGGGGAGCGGCAGCATAGCTTGGAATCTGAAGATATTGACGCGCATTTAGTGGATGTCCATGAGTAGCGGACAGACTAGTAAAGTTGGTAAATGAAGCAGGGTGTAGGATGGGGTATTGATGTCGTAGAGAGCGTGCATTTCAGCTTCGTTAGAAGGTATCCGCGGGTGATTTCCACAGGTGGGTTATCTCCTGTGAATAGGTTAGCGGCGGCATGGTTGGCAAGTTTCTGCATGGGATTCTAGTGGCTATTCGGTAGGAGGCAGAATGTGTGAATGATGCTAGAGAATTTGAGTATTTAGGGAGTGCTAGCAAGAAAATTTGGAATGATTGGACGGACTGGTTGAGCAAGATCATGTTAACAAAGTAGAAAGGATCTCGGTACGGTCTAGAGTGGTGCAAGGAGTAGCTTCGGGCTAAGTAGGGGAGTCCCACCATCTGCAGTTGGGTTGTAGGATTGTCTTCTCATGGGGTTATGGATTGTCGGCGTGTCGGCAAGTTATCACAGCTGAGGGAAAGGAGTAAAATGGTGATTTTGCGTGGGATTTGATGAATGTGTGCAAAAGTTGGCCCTGTCAGACCGGGGTTAGGCTTTGGAAGATTCAGAATTTATGCTGAAGGCGTAAGCGAGTTGTACGGATAGTGACTCGGTCACGTGTTTCATCGAAAGGGGTGTTCATGTGCTAGGATAGCCTTGAATTTGATTGTATTCGGGACCAGTGAGAGTGGGTTCGGGTCGTTCGACCCTCGCCAGTGCATAGACATGATTATTTTATTGAAAGGTGCACTTATGGTACGGGCCGTTCGACCCACGGCAGTGCACGGAGATGATTATTATGATGGCTCAGGCCGGTTGTCCTTATCACGTATGCGCATGCTAAGTTGTTAAATGTTTATCATGGATTTTTAGGTGCTAAGATTTTGGGAAAAAATAAAGAAGTAATTGTTTATTTTAAGATATTTGGGGGAAAACAAAGAGGAAATTGTTTATTTAAGATATTTGGAGGAAAATGAGAAAGTGGTAACTGTTTGTTTACTTCCAGTATTTACTTGGATTTCAGTGCCTTATATATTTGCTGCTTTACTACCTTCACATGCCTACCGTGTTCATCATATGCTGGACCTTAGTGAGTGTCTAATTCGACCTCTCGTCACTACCTCTCTGAGGTTAGGCGCGCGACTTACTGAGTACACGTTGTTTTTGTACTCATGCTACACTTGCTGTGCATTTCTATTGCACAGGTACTTTCATAGTGACATGGCTGGTTTGGAGACTTAGGCGAGCTGCACCATCCGGAGGCGATCCGCAGTTGACAGGGTCTCCCTCATGCTGTATTTATTTTTATTTTAAATTCCTTGTCCAATTTATATTTCGGACAAGCTTTGTGATGATTGTATAAATTCTTAGAAATTGCTCATGTACTCGTGACATCGGGTTCTGGGGTGTGTTTGGAATATAATTGCTAAAATGGAATATTTAAACCATTGTATTAACTTAACGAACTTTTATTTAGTTACTATGTAATAAAGTGAAAGGTATTGTTTTTCATAAATGTTAAAACATGAATTTATTTCAACTAATTAATGATTGGCTTGCCTGACGGTGGTGTCCGACACCATCACGACCTTAGTAGATTTTGGGTCGGGACAGGCGCAGTATATATAACTGATCTACCGTAGTAGGCTCGCTCATAGGCGCTCGGCCATACTAGGCTATGTATCTCGACCATTCTGGGCTTGCTCATAGGCTCTCGACCACAATAGGCTTGGTATATAACTTACCATCTTATATGAGATTTCCCAATAGGGGCCTGCCCATCGATTGTATCTCGATTGTGGTGAAAATATTATAATACTGTATATATATAGACCCTCTAGTCTCTTGACTGCAAAAAGACCATACTCAATGGTATATAAGGTCCGGACAAGGGAGAATTCTGTAACTTATGAGACTGGGATAGTGTACATAAATTCAGGAGTATGAATTTCTCTTTATGCTTTGTTATCAAACACATGCAATTACGAGATCATGCCAAAATGAAGGAAGGGCTTAGCCTTAACATACATGAACCGATTCTCATGACAATTCCTCTAACACACGTTAATTGCGGCAAAACATGTAACAACAGATAAAATTAGAGAAAAATCCGTATGATATTCTTGAGAAATATTGCACTGGACTCCCTTAGAATTTGTAATTCACGTTGCAATATCATTGAAAAGGGTCGCACAAATTATTTTTTGGAGGATTGCATCCATAATCTCGAGCAAGCATTTCCATTCCTCTAATGATGTAGGGATGTTATTTTGTTTAATTTAGAAAAGTCTTATGACTTTCCAATAAAGTGATCAAGAAAAGGTAATTCATCAAGGCATTATATCTTCATGCCATATCCAAGAATCCTTAAATGTAAACAAGGTATCATATGTCTTTTTGACTCATTTTGCATATTTTACTACTTTGTCTTAGCTTATGCCATGTGGCAGCCCCAAAAAGATCCTTATCCACTTAATTCCATAATTATCCCACAACTAATCAATTATCCACATAATTAAGAATTATCTCAAATTACTTTAAATACTACTCACTTTTAACACACTTTATACATCTTACTATCATGGTCATGTGGTACCTTGTATGAAGGTAGTCCATAAATATCGGGTATTATAGCTCGGACCGTATTTTTTCCTAAAATGTCAAACTTCGATGAAATTTATTTTCATCATTTTGCTTGCCCTCTAACCTTCACGAACTTACTCATAACTTATTTGAATTAACGTAATGCTTATAATTTCCAAATAATCTTATTCCCAAACTTACGTCGATTAACTTACGACAAAACTTTAACATACGAAAATGCGGGATGTAACATCTTATTTCCGAGCTTATATCAATTTACATATGGTGTACTTCCACGTATGAGAACATAGGATGTAACAGTCATATCAAGCAATAAGATATCTGCTCTAATCTTATAACCACTGAATATAACAATGCAGGACCGATATACCTGATCCACACTAATAGAATCGCCCATCGGAGTGGACACATAAACAGAAATACACAAGGACTCGCGTGGAACATCCAGGAAATGAGCATACAGAGATGACACATATGAATATATAGACTCTGGATAAAATAATACCGAAGCGTCCCTACCATGGACAGAAATAATACCTGTGATCACGGAATCTGAGGCCACCGCATCTAGTCTGGCCAGAAAAGCATAGAATCTAGTTGGAGCGTCGCCTCATTTGCCTCAAACTGCCTGGCCTCTAACTCTAGGACATCCCCTACCTACTTGCCCTCTTCCTCTGGGCGGCCGGATAGCTGGTGCAGCGGCTGGTGCTGTAATCACAGGCTGAGAACCCTACTCTACTACCTTGCCACGAAGTCTGAGACAAAACCTCTTCATGGGTCCAGGATCCCCGCACTTATAACAACCCCTCAGAGCGGTGGGCTGCTAACATGAAGTCTGACTCTGATGGCCTGAATACCCATTGGAGGAAACCTGAATAGCTGGTAGGCGGTAGCAACTCTCTAGCATGGAGCTTAAATTAGGCGCACTAGAGCACCCCAAGGAGGCGGCAATGCTGGATACGTGGTCCTGCTAGGCTTGCCTCCCCCAAACTGACTTCTGCCCCTAGACGGAGCACCACTCAACCCCCTGGAATAACTGAATCGTTTGTCCCGCAACATCTGCTCTCGGATCCACTAAAGGACACCCTCGATCCTCCAAGCTATTTCTACAACTAGCTAGTAAGAAGTCCCAATCTCAATCTCTCGGGCCATGGTGGATTGGATACAAGAGTTAAACTGTGTAACTAACCTCTGCACTCTCTCACCATCAGTAAGAAGTATCATAATTGCATGGCGAGACAACTTAGAGAATCCTGCCTCATAGTCGGTCACTGACATCTGACCCTGATGGAGCTAATCAAACTAAAGCCGCAACTCTTCCCTATGATAGGGTGGAATATACCTTTCCAAGAAAAGGCGTGTAAATTGATCCCATGTCATGGGAGGAGAACCTGTTGGTCTGCCGAGAAAGTAGGATTTCCACAATCTACGGGTCCTGCCCTCAAGCTAGAAAGTAGTAAAATCCACCCCGTGGGACTCTAATATCCCCATGTTGTGCAGTCTATCCCTACACCGATCAATGAAGTCCTGGGAATCCTCATGTCACTCACCTCCGAAAACATGAGGGTGTAGCCTAGTCTATCTGTCCAAAAGCTTCTATGGCTCTTCGATCGCAACTGGTTTGTGTTCAGGTATAGTTCTACTACTGGCTAGGTTCCACCCATGGGTAGTGCGCCTGGGGTCTAATACAAAACAGCTGCATGCCCAGGAGCCTGAGTGGTAGGGGTATATGCTCCCCCTCCCGCGTGAAATATGGCCAGGTCTGCTGGAAATAAACTAGCCCGAGTCATAGTATTCAAGAACCGTAGCATGCGGCCCATGACCTCCTAGAATCTCGGTTCGGACATGAAATATACCAGGGCTGGTTCTGCTGCAGGCACATCGCCCTGCTCTTGAATAATAAGATTCTCTACCTTATCCGCTGGTGGCATAGCTGGAGCAACTCGGCCTCTAGCAATAGGGGGAGCAACTCCTCACTAGTTTGGAACATCTATTATGCGCGTTATCACCATCTGCGAGAGAATAAGAGAAAGATACTGACTACTACATGAACTGAACGATAGGAGATGACGAAACAGTAGTTTCCTAACACCCTATAGCCTATCGAAGATAAGTACGGACACCCCCGCACTGATTTGCAACACTCTATTAGGCCTGCTCATAACTTGTGAGACCTAAGTGAACCTAGTGCTCTGATATCATGTTGTCACGACCCAATTTCTCCTAAAGGTCGTGATGGCACCCAACGTTACTGCTAGCCAAGCCAACAGTGAACTAACCGTGTGATTAGTTCTTTTAACAGTTTAGAAATAGTTGATTTATAGTTATTAAATAAATAAGAAGTTAAAAATTAAATAAAACGAGAAATAAATTTTTTTTAAGAGCAAGTGAGATGAAGTAAATAATCAAAATCACCAAGTGTCTACAAGCATAATTTCTAAGACCTCGTGTCACAACTGTATGAGCTACAAGTAGAATATAAAAAAAATACTAAACTATTGTCTAAAATAAAGTTGATCGAAAGTAATAGCAAACGAAAGACTTTGGGAGTTGCAGAACGGGCTCAGAAGGCAGCTCACCGCGAAGTCTCAAAATATTAGGAGTGCGCGTAGGATGATAATCAGATGCACCTGCTTTGATCTTGCACGGTTACTGCATAAATGTAGCGTGAGTACATAAACAACATGTACCCAATAACTATCTAGTCTAACCTTGAAGAAGTAGTTATGAGGGGTCGACTTCGACACTTACTATGGGCTAACAATAAAATATCGAAATTTTATATAAGGATGGGCTATATAAACGATAATGAAATCTCAATAACAAGCAATAAATAAAAAATTCCTTCATTGATAGTAAATCCCAAATCAATTTCCGTTATTTAACAATTTAACCTCTCAAGCCTATAAAAAGATATAAAGTAAAATTGGGCTCCAAGTATTATTACGCACGAATTATGCCGAGGTCGTATGGTCCGATCCAAAATACGTATACATATACTATGGGCACTACCAAGGGTCAAATGACACAAATCATAGATGCATCTGTTAATCTACCGAGGTAAATTTCCCGCTCCCATAAGAGTAGTGGAATTTACCTCGCTCGCAGAAAAGCTTCTGACGTGAGTGAACATAGATTTCTCAAAGTTATTATATAATTCTTCAATTCTTTCAAAAAAGAAGAAGTCTAAACTGGAAACTTTAAATCTTGAAATCCTCAATCTCAGCTCTATTTAAGATAATTAATATGCATAATCAAATAACGATGGAAACAAAGCATGATGTAAACCTAAGACTACCCACTACTAGAAAAACATCAATTTGTGACTGAATTTTTCGACTGAAAATGAAGCAGTCGCTAATGGGATTGCTTTTCCGACTGCAGTAGTCGGAAAAAGATTGAATTTTTATGACTTATTTTAAAAAAATAAAATCGACTATTATTCGAACAAAGACGGTGGGAAAACAACGCGCCAATTTCCCGCCTTCACTTTTGCGACCGATTCGGTTGGACATTAAAAATTCAAAAAAATCAGTTAACCCACTAAGCGACCGCGTCGGTCGCAAAACTAAAATTAAAATGATAAAAAAAATTCAACAGAGTTTGCAACTTGATCACGCTCAACTATGTCTTATAGAAAGACTAAACGGGTGCTGCAAATATAATCTAGGGTATTACACCCAAATTCGATCCCACAGAGAATTGTACGTATCAATTGAGTCTATAAAATATGAAATTGTTACTTAATCACTTTTCTCAAGACTTTTGAATATCAATTGGTGATGTTTACTAAATCTATTAACAAAATAATAAACTACAATTAACTAACTATATAATGTAAACAATGATAATAAAGGTCTAAGGTTATGGTTTCCCCCGTTGGTGAATTCTT
>ML377996.1:0-40702 GCA_005239525.1 Nicotiana knightiana | reverse complement strand
AAATAGAAGTTTTATTCAGTCTTGGAAGTGATATAGGCATTTCTTTGTTGAGCCAGATATTTATATTTTACCCACCTAATTGTTATGTATCGTAGTTAACCCTGTTAAGCCTGTAATCCTGTTTCTTTGGAAACCACATTACAAGCCATACCCCTTTGTTTGAATTGATCATATATTTGAACCTTGTCACCTCTCGTAAGCACTGAAAAAGTAATGAAAGATGTAAGAGTTAAAGTGTGGGGTGGTAGGTTGGTTTTTGAGAGGAATAATTGAAATAAGGAGAAAGGAGCACTATTTTGAAAAAGTAAGAGTCACTTGAAAAAAAAAGAGAAAAAGAAAAAAATAAATAAATAGTTGTATTGTTGTGAAAGAAAAATATATGTGGTGACTCTTGATGTAATTGTGCTTAAAGAAGTATGGGGTAATAACATTGATGTGAAGGTGGAGTTTGGCTTAATATAAGTTTGAGGTTGAGCGCTAAAGTATATGTATTAAAGTGCTTAGGGAGGTGTAGTCACTCTTATATCCAAATGTATCCTACCCGTCCCGCAGCCTACATTACAACCAAATAAAGTCCTACTTGATCCTAGACTGAATGAGCTCGATTAGTAGAGTGGTACACTACGGGCAAGCCTATGGTGCATCTTTTGTGGCATATGAATATTATTTGTAAGAGTGAGTGAATTCTTTCTATCTTGAGTTCCTAAGTGTTCTTAAATTTCATTATGTGTGGAACTAGCTCTTTGATTTGGTGACGGCACATGATTCATGAAGGAAATGTAATGTTGTTGACCTCTATGTTAGAGTAGTGAGTGGATTGTGAATAAAGCATGGTATATGTGAGTCGATTATTGAGGCGAGAATGTCACACCTTTGTGCTTGAACTTTTTAAAAAAAAAATTCTTGGTATAACGTGTTAAGTGATTTTCTTAATAAGTTGTGTATATGAGTGTAGTTTGATTGCTCGAGGACGAGCAAATGTTTAAGTGTGGAGTGTTGATGCGTGGATAGAATTTATGATTTAACACGTTATATGCCTTACATTTTATGTGCGTTAATGATAAAAATACACTTTGTATGTGCATCATGGAGTCTATTTCATGTGTAGGTGAATTGGAGATGGAAGCCGAGCTAAATGGATGCATAAACGTCGAAAATACGCTCAAGAGGCGAAGAGGAGTGCACCAGGCTATAGCCGGGGGTTTGGGATATAAAGCCTGGTGAGGCCAGGCGTTATCCAGGCGCTAGAGCCCAAACGCCAGGCTTGGTCAGGCGTTATCCAGGCGCCAGAGCCCAAACGCCAGGCCTGGCCAGGCGTTATCCAGGCATTTGGCCTGTAACGCTTGGCCCCTGATCCGTTCAAATCCGAGTTTTGAAGAGTTTTAAGTGTTTCCCGGTTGGAATAGAAGCCTCCTACACGTTTAGGGTGTATCCCAAACATATAAATAGACCCAAAAACACAACTTGAAGGGGAGGAAGCCATTGAAGTGAAGAAAAACCTGTGGATTACTACTCAGTGAAGCAAACATTGATTTTTATAGCTTTTATTCATTATTTTGTAGTTCAATTATGCAAGTTATTTTAGAATTGATACTTATGAATATGAGTAGCTAATTTTCTTAATCTAGGGTTTTGGTGGAACCCGTTGGGGGATAAACTTATGGTGATATTAATATAGTTTGGTTGATTGTTCATCTCTATTTGTTCAACTACGTTTTTGTTGTAGTTAATTAAATGGCCATCAATTAGCTGTGCCTATTTAGTGTGTATCTACTTGAGAGAGAGTGCATATTTAGGTAATTGTTTGAACAACATTACTCCCAGAGTATAGGCGAAAGTCATAACCGAGGGTTTAGAAGTTAGATTAGAAATAACGATACTTCTGGTGCAACCTAAAGTGAGTTGTAATGCAATCTAGCTAGCGTAACTTGAGAGAGTGCGTCTAGTAAATTATCATAATTACTGGAGAGAGATTTATGGTAGATAGAGTGTTCATGATTGATAGAGATCATTAATCAAGTTATATGAAATATCCGAGAAGTAAGTTTACCAACAGGGGAAACCATAGCCTTAGACCTTTATCATAATTATTTACAACACATTGTAGTAATCGTTTGTTATTATTATTGTCAGTAGAACTAGTAAAACATCAAAAATTTATATTCAAAAAGTCTTGAGAGAATTGATTGAGTAAAAGTTGTGTATTCTAACGACTTGATTGATACGTTAATTCCCTGTGGGATCGACTCTGGGCATAATACCCGGATTATATTTGCAACACCCATTTAGTCTTTTATTAGACATAGTTGAGCGTGATCAATATGGTATCTAATGCATGGCATGCTTTGTGTGTATTATTCCTACACATGAATTCTATTGCGCACAGAAGAAAGTAATCCTAGGAGCATGGTTTCTACCGTTGGCTATACTACAACATACATATTACCCTCTTTTTTTTCACCATCCAACCCAGAGTTGTTTACAAATAGTTATTACAGACCATTGAGCATGAATTACATAACTGAAATAAGGAAAATAAGAAGTTATCTATAGGGAGCCTGCAGTATAGGCCCAGATATTCATGTCCTTAATGCCAAATGATGTTTCACAGCCTTTCTCATAATCCGGGTTTGCCAAAGTTCCCTAAGGACCTCAAGGGATCCCGGGCAGTGCTCACACCCAGATTTCATAGCCATAGAAGAGTAAGTGCAGTATGGAAGGGCCAACCTTAGTGTGTCAGAGTTCAGAGGGAGATCAAGGGTTCCAAAGTTGTGCTCACACCAAGGGGCAGAACTTAAGGGTCTAGGAGTAGAGTGAGAGTGCTTGACATAGTTTTGAAAAGGTTGAGTAAGAAAAATAGTTTTGAAAAGAGACTTGATTGAAATGATTTTATAACAGAAAACTTTAATCAATGAGACAGTTTGAAAGAGTAGAGTAATCAGAACAACACCAATCTCAGGATCAAAACAAGTTCAGCATCACACAAAGAACAACGAACCAAGAAAAGTCCAACAACCACAAACAGGGGTAATGGGATTTGAGGGACAAGTATAGAGCATGTGAGGGGAATCACGTAGTAGGTAGAGGTATTCATAGGTACATAATCAGAGAAATCCTAAAGGGGTTTAATGGACTAAGGAAGCATGTATCACAGAACCAAGTAACATAACATACAGATGGCTTTACTACTCAAAAGCATAATCATATTGAAGCAGACTAGAAAATGGGATACCATTACATAAACATGCTGAGTATAAGGGAGGGGAGTGCATAACATGCAGATAAAGCAATAAGGTAGACATATCAATTGCAAGTTGAACAACAAAACTATAAGTAAAAACAGACTAGAAACAGGATGAATTGCAGTAATAAAAGAAACTTGTTGTTTTTGAGACTTGAATTGAAATCAGGACATACCAGTATAGAAGACAATAAATACAGAAAGAACAACCCAAATAGTATAGTAATCAGCCTTGGCTTATAGCCGGCTGACTTAGTATAGTAGCAAGTAACCAAAGAGAAGAGCAGTAGAGAATTTTGATTGAGAGAGAGAGTTTTTGAACAATGTGTTCGTGTGTTAATGAGAGAAGAGTGTGCATATATATAGTTTGAAAACAAGGTGAAAATAAGGTAAAAATCAGAATCAAGCAGTAATTGGGGAACTCATAGCCAATTAGAGTGAAATCAGCACAAGTACTCCCATAATTAAGGGAGTTATTCAAACGGTAAGTAACAAATAAGGAAAGAGACCATATATAGCTTAAGGAAATAATTCAAATAGTGCAAGTAAGAGCAGGTAATTAGGCTAGGTTCATCAAATTCTAATTAAGGAAAATAGGAATCAATTAACAGCATAATCAACTATAGAATAAGGTAGAAAAGTATTCTATAAGTCAGAAAATCAGTAGGGAATATCATAAAAAAATCAGTAAAGCATGTCAATCACAGGGAATCAAGGGATTCGAATAAGAATAACATTAGCTAAAGGAAATTAACACAAATTACACGGAATAAACACCTAATAGGCAGGAATCAGAAACCTTAGTAATCAGAATAGGGTAAAATCATACGAAATTAGGGATTCATTTAAAGCATGGCCTAATTAAAAGAATAAATATAGTAGAGGTAGGAGAAGTGAAGGTTTAGCAACATTAATGAACAAACCCACATAATAGGCAAGAATAATTGCGGCCAGAAACCCTAACAAGAAAAAATAGGGTAAAAAAATGTAGAATCATGGAGTACTCATGAGAAACAGTACACATAACAGACATATCATCAAACAAAACCCAGAATCCTTAGAAAAATTAGGGTTTTCAAAAAGAATAACTCGGATAGAGGAGAAAGTTTAAACAAACATTTAAACATAGTGAGAATCATAGATTAATACCAAAATCAGAAACCCTAGTTTAGAAGATGAAGAGTCGTTTTAGGGAAAACTCGAAGCTTTTAAAGAAAAATAGCAAAATAACTCAGAATACCCCCAGATCTATCAGAGATCTAAGAAATCGAGAGCCAATAGTTAGGGTTTCAGTGAGATAACCCAAAAAGAGAGAAAATCATCTCAGAAACCATAGGTTTTAGCCGGAGATGGGAAGATCTTACTCGGACAGGACTAGGGTGGCTTGAGAAGGCATGAACAACCATAGGTGGGAGTTTAACCACTCCAGGTTCACTTGAGGACCTCAGGACAGTGTTAAACCGCCGTGGGAGGAGAGCAATAGGCTAAGAGGGGTGAGGACCCCGTGATTTCTGGTAAAGGGAGGTAGCCGGAAAAGGGAGACAGAGCTCAACGGAGGGGGAAGGTGGGAAGGTTCTAGAGAGAACCAGAGAGAGGGGGGTAGTCATTAGGGTTTAATATGGTAAGGGGTAATCTGAGTCGTTGATCAAAAATGATCAACTGCCAGGATTTAAGAGGACTCGGGCCGGGTTATGTAGAGGTTTGGGCTTGGGTATTAATTATGTTAAGGGGTCTAGATTAATGAGGCTGTTTATTTTTGAAAGCTATGAGCTGAGAAATCAAACCGCGGGAGAAAAATGCTCTTTTATCTCTCATGCAAAAAACCCTAACCTAGACGCAAGACCGCTGCCACGGCCAATATGGCCGGTGGCTAGCCACCTCCAGCGGCTGGGCTACCTCCCCAATTCCCTCTCACTAACCCTAACCCCACAAACCAAACAAAAACTCCATTAGATTATTCTCATATCCTAAAACCTGTCACTTTGAATGCTACTATCGTCTCTAACCCTAGTCCCAACGTGAATATTGACCCAGTTCCTGCTCGTCGTGCTACTATGGTAAATGGTGAACCCATGGTGAAGCTTACGGAGGCAGAGGTTCATCTCATGAACATTGTTGAAGGGCTTCAATATGCAGTGGTGTGCAAATTCTCTTATGGATGGCCTGAGTTGGCTGAGTTACGTAAAATCATCCCTACATAGTGTGGTATTAAAGGTAATTGTAATATTGGATATCTTCGTGATAGACATATATTGGTTAGATTAACGATGTGGCAAGATTACATAAATTTTACGTCGAAAAGTGTTTATTATGTGAAAGATAAAGAAGGAGGTTAATATCAACTAAGAACTTTGTTATATGATGCTAGATTCAATATTGGAGAAGAAACCCCTAAGGTAATGGCATGGATATCTTTCCCAAACCTTTTGCCTACTTTCTTTGTTAAAGAACGCTTGTTTTCTTTAGCCCTAGCAGTAGGAAAACCATTACACTTACTATTAATAAGACCCGTCCAAGTTGTGCAAGGGTAGAAGTTCTTGTGGATATTTTACGTGATCTTCCTAATAAAGTACGTATGGATATTGAGAATGAAATTACTAGGGAGGTGCGTACTGAATGGGTTAGGATTAATTATGATTATCCTCCCAAATATTGGAAAGAATGCAAATTACAAGGGCATGATGACTTTGAATGTTGGAAGACACATCCAGAACTACGGGAGAATACAGATAATAACAGACAAACTGGAGATGAATAGCAAGGTGGATCATGATCGGCTCTCACCCACACTACTATTAGAGTAGGAAGATGAGGGTCGGTGCAGCTTTTACCCGAGAGGTCGGGATCAATTTCTTAGAGAGTTATGATTTGGAGTGAGTTTCTATGTAATCTAATCGTGTCTTGTGTTCTTGATTACACTTCTAATAATTCTTGGGTTTTCTTCTATAACTATGATTTATACTAATGCTAATAGTAAATTGGCTAACTATTTTCTTTTTCAGGTTGTTTTCTATTTGGATAAAGGCACCAGGGTTATGACTTTTACCTAGGCGAGTAATTAGCGGGTTCTAATTTCTAAGGCAAAGACGTTGTTAGGGGAATTATAATATAATCAATGCCTAAAGTTACCTACTCTATACCTCTCAGTAGTTTGAGTGGTTATGCCCTAATTGCCTCTCTCAAGGTCAATTGGGTAACAAATTTGCACAAGCAATTTAGGCTCAAGTAGGGTTTTAGTCTCTCGAGGTTGAACCCGTTAATTGGGACTATCAGTTCTCATTGAATTCATCCCAATTGCTTGTTGGGTTAATTTTCTAGACTGAAGTCCTCTTTCTCAAGAAGGACCCAAGTCAATTGAACACCAATTAGTGTTTGCAACCACCAATTTTAACAATAAGACCATAAATCAACCCAAATATTCATCACTCATAAACATCTAAGCCCGAATTTAGAGAAACCATTAATTACCCATACTAGGGTGGAGCCACAACCCTAGCTAATGGGTTTAGATACTCATAATCAATGAGAAAATCAGAGAAAATGATGAAGCAAGACCCATGTAATTAATTTATAATCTAAAATATGAAGATTCAATGTTGAAATGAAGCTAAAATTGCAAAAAAAAAAGATGAAAGGAAAATATCCACGAGCTGCCTACTACTGCTGATACAAATCTTGACCTGAAAAATACAAAAGAAGCTATTTATACTCAGCCAAAAATTCCGGACAAAAATGCCCCTGTGGGGTCACCGCAGACCGCGAAGAATGGACCGCGGTCCGCGAAGGTCTTCTGGGCTTCTGAAGCTGGGGTGTCTGAACCTCTTGACCGCGGTCCGCGGTGCCTTTAGCCTTCCAAATGAGTCTCTCTGAATCTTCTCACGGCGGTCCGCGTAGAATGGACCGCGGCCGCGGTGGAATTTTTGGCTTGTAAACACTTCTCTGAACCTCACCACCGCGGACCGCGAAGATTGGATCGCGACCGCAGTGGACTTTGCCTTGAAAAGACTTCTATGAACCTCACCACCACAGACCCCAATGAATGGACCGCGGCCGCGGTGGTCACTTGAGCTTGCCCTTTTTGTTGTTCTTGGTACTTGTGCAAGTTTCACTCCTTTTTGAGCAGGTCTTTGACTAATTGTCATCCTTTCTGCCTAAACCCTGCAACAAGAACAACATGTAAACCTTTGGGGCTATTTTATGTACAAATGCATCCAAAACTTAAGCAGTTAGAGTATATAAAACAAGGTAAAATCCCTAGTTATCAACTCCCCAAAAATTAAGTTTTTGCTTGTCCTCAAGCAAACAAAATAAGCCCCACCCCTTTTTGAGTAATTCCAAGAAAATTCGGTTGTCCTAAGGTAACCACTTCTAGCATCAATTGGGACTAACAATTTCCCTCAATGAAAATGAATCATTAACAACATTTTATCCTTTTTAAAACCATGGAGTTAAGTTTGACACAAGAGATCAAGAATTGACTCGACTCATCAATGAAACTCTTACTATCACTTTGGTCATTGTGGAACCCAGACTCATACTCCTCAACTCTCCCTAAGCAATCCTCACTTTAAGATTGTAATACTCATAACAAGGATAATGGGCTTTCACTCATCTCTCTCAAAGAAAAGACTCAAGTCCGGCTCAAAGTACCATAGGCTTACCCTTTATGTGAGTCACCACTAATGTAAGATTCGTTCAACTCAAGATCAAATAGGACTTTTTTGGGTAAATGATGAAGGCTTTTTGGTTAAACGTAGGAAATATTTGGTCAAAGTGAGTTCTATCTTTCCTTAAGAACTTCATTTACTTCATATTCTCTTGACTTCTTGAGTCATTTAGCTCTTTCTGAGGGGTCAGAGAGGCGCACTGTCACTCTTTTTTGTTCTTTTCAATCATTTTTCTCCTTTCCAAGCATTCAACACCTTTAATCTGTTTTCTTTTCATTGATTCCCTTTTATTTCTTCTAACTTGTTCATTCTTTTTGGCTTTTTGATTTTTTTGTTTTCTTTCTTTTTCATTGTCTTTCATTTTCTTCCTTCTTGTACCTTCTTTTTCACTTTGTTGCACTTCTCTTCTCTCCCCCAAAATTACGGTTTTGCTTTGTGCTAAGGAATGAAGGGATGCCAAGAGAGGGTTAAAATTGGTACAGGCTTGTATCATGGCTTTTTGAAAGAAAAAAGTCTAAGGCTCAAAAGGGTTGACTTGGGAAATTGTCATTGGGAGGCTATGGAGATGTTCAAGTCACTATTCGGATCAAGGAGAGCCTATAATCACCTCTTAAGTCAAACTTTACTTATGATTTCACCTAGACAAACATTCAGGGCAAGTTCTAGACTATTGGCACGGGACCTGGACTTGCAATTCAAACTCTCACCACTCAAGCTATGGGATCACTAAAGAAACAGAGTCGGGGGCCCAGAACGACCTTAGTTATGCTTTGAGCAACACAATGGTCCCGAAAAACCACTTGATGATTATCGGCCAACACAAGAGTCTCAAGGTCACAACTTTCACCATCCTAAACACAACTATTTGTTTTTGACCATAGGATCAAAGGCAAATGTGGTTAGGCCCAAGTGAAGCTTTGCTTGAGGCACCTTTATTCACTAACTATTAAAAAGAAACAAAAAAGAAAAATAGACTCAAACCCTTAAGAAGGTTGTCACACCATCCATCCTCGGGAAGAGCCACTCGTTTCACATAAATTCCACCTTTGGAAAGAATCGCGGCATTAAGAAAACCAAAGGCTTATTGCATGCGAAAAATCCAAAACAAGAAGCTATAAAAAGAAAAATGCGGGAAGTAAAATGCATAAGATAGAATGAGTATGTACATGAGGGGATTTAGTCGAATAAACATAAGGGGATGAATATATACATTAGAAAGTAACTTTATATACAGACCAAAAGTGAAAAAATACTAAAGGTACTGGAATAGTAAAGTTATTTACATACCAGAATAAAAAGAATGCATAATAAAAAGAAAATAGTATCTGAATTATACACTCATCCATCCAAATCAATCAAAATAGGGCCACTCCCCCAACTAAAAGCTAGCATTGTCCTCAATGCTATCTAGCAAAATCAGCTAAAAATGTAAGGAGAAAGAGAGTAAAGAGAAACTCCCTATTATCCCTCTGCATGTGCAGGATCCTCAGTGTGAGTCCCGGGGTCTGTCGGCTGTGGGGGAACTTGTGATGACTGGACCTGGGTCTGTACCACCTCTGTAGCCTGGGCCTGCTCTGGTGGGTCTTCCAACTCTAACTGAATGCCCTCTGTACGAGGAAGCACTCTCCTCCTCTTTGCTGGCCTGTTGATCTCTGGCTCTGGCTCAGCCTGGGTAGTAGGATCCTGCAGCAGCAAGTCTAAAGGCAGGTGATCTTCCTTTAGCTTGTCCACCTCCTTTATCAGCTCCTTCACCGAATCCTTTGATGCACGGCTCTTCTTGAGCCTCTTGGTATCCTTTGTGAACTCCTTTAATTCCTTCATGTAGGAGTCAACGGCTTCCAGAATCAACTTCTGGTTGTCAAGGATTTTCTTCTGGTTGTCCAGAAGTTCCTTGAGAGAATCCTCAACTGACTGGGGTACCTGTGGAGGAGGGGGAGCAGCCTGGGCTGCCATAGATGTAGAAAGTACAAACAACTTAGAAGTAGTTGCCTGCATCCAGTTGTTGATACTGGCAAGTGACTGGCGCAATCTGTGAGCAGTCAGAGGATATGCCTGGGATGTAGGGATGCTTGGGTCTGCTGAACTGGAGGGGCCTGGAGCACTCTCAGGGATAGCTGGCTCGGGCTGAGAAGCTTCCACTACAACCACTAGCTCTTCAGACTGGCCAGTGGAAGCAATGGATTTACCCTTGAACTTTTTTCTCTTTGGGTTGTCATCACTTTGAAGGTCGTACCATGAGAACTGGGCTTTGGGCTTTACCTCGATGTCAAAATTCCTTTTGTCTACTCCTTGGTCCTCAAAGTACATGGTTAGGAAATTAGGGAAGGGGTAAGCTCGATCACCTTCATTCACCACCCGGTTGATGACTTTGGACATTATATTCCCGACATTGATCGGGTACCCAGCCATAATAGAAGCAATCAACACAGCCCGCCTGAGAGGAATAGTGTTTTCATAGAGAGTGGGGTCAAGCCTGCTGCATACGAACGTCTCCCAACCTTTGGCCTCAAAGTTCAACGTTCTCCTAAAAAATGTCTTCCCCGCTTGCAACCAGTCAGGGGTTTCACCAGGGATGGCTAAGTGCTCCGCTAGCCAATGACGGGCCTCATCACCCGCCTCCAAGTTCTCCAGGTATTGTGTCTCATCTTCCTCATCAAACCCTAGATATGCATTCAATGTCTCCCCATCAAAAGGTACAGTGAGATTCCTCACCATGGTAGCTTTGGAGTCCTTCTTCAGAAAAGACAAATTTGTGTAAAACTCCTTTACCAGGTGTTCGTTGGCATCCGGCAAGTAGAAAGAGAAACAGTCCCAGCCCTTTCGCTCCCTGAATTGTCTTTTCACATTAGGGTTGTGTGGTAACAAATCCTCGGTGTAGAACCTGCGCTCCGATATCAGTGACCTCTCCTTCCACCATTCCCGAAATTTTTGAAAGGCCGGCTCACTGACGAATCTGTCTTGCCAAGCCTCAGGCTTCCTTGTTCTATCAAGTCCCCCAACTTGGGGTTCATCCCCTGTTTGGGGTTCATCCTCAGCTGCTTCATCTCTGGAATGTTCATCTGACAGGGAAGCTGTGGGTGAGGTGGAGTCTGTGTGGCCACTCCCTGCTGCTGAGCCTTCAGCTGACTCAGAGTGGGTTGAAGCTTGGGCGGGGGAGAGTCAAAGGGTTCATTGGTCAACCTAAACCTCTCCGGGTAGTCTTCTATGTATTCTGGTATTGATTCTGAAGAGGCTTCAGAAGGTACATAATCACTCTCCGAGTGGGACGCAGCTTTGTCTAGTGTTCGGATTATTTTCTTGGTTCTTTTCATAGCTTTCCGGACCTTTGGATCAATTTTTAGAATTCCCTTGCCTCGCCCTCGGGATGACTCTCCCCTGCCACCAGTTTTACGGCCACCACCTCGTGATTGGACCATTCTCTGCAAGTTCCAATCATTTAAACATTGTTAGTATCCAAGTAGTGGATAAATGGGAGCACAGAAGAACATTAGATACAGAGTAAGGAGTTGCAGAAGTGGGACCGCGGACTGCGTAAAAAGAGACCACAGTCCACGATGAGGAGGGTGTAGAAGAGTGGACTCTCTGAAGGTGGGCACCGCAGACCGTAAAAAAGCGATTGCGGTCCGCACTCGGGCATTGCGGACCGCGAAAAAGCGGCCGCGGTCCGCACTCGGGCATCACGGACCGCGAAAAAGAAACCGCGATCCACGGATAAGTGGGGTTCAGACTACCCACTTCTCTGAAGTTAAGCTCCGTGGTTCGCAAAAAATTGACTGCGGTCCGCGGTTATCAAATGGGACTGATAATTCAAACACCGCGGTCCGCGAAAAATTAATTGCGGACCGCGCTCATACCAAAAACCTAGGGTTTAAATTTTTTAGTTAATTTCAAGTTCAAATGCACATTTTGTTAAAACCCTAAGTGTTTAATCAGTGAAATTGACTACAAAGGGTCTAAAATGAGCATTATGAACAAACCTAACTTTGTTAATGGCTTAAAGAAGAAAAAGGGTGAAAAAGAGAAGAAAATCTACCAAATAAGCAAGAAAATAATCAAATTAAGAGGTTAATGAATCATAATTACACTTACTAGATGTTGGGATGAAGAGTAGATGAATGAAATGCACACTTGAAAGTATGAAGCTTAAGACACAGGTAAAATTTTACTGTGGAGAGTCGAAGTGCGTAAAGGGTAAAATGAGGCCCTGGAGGTCTATTTATAGAAGGGTCCTGGGGCCCGCTGCACCTACCCTCCGCGGACCGCGAAAAAGAGACCACAGTCCGCGGTCGTTCAATGTTCCTAGTCAATTGGTCAGATGGTCACCGCGGACCGTGAAATGAGGACCGCAACCGCGAAGCGAACTTCAGAGAGTAGTTATTCATATGAGAAGGCTCCGCGGTCCGTGAAAATTCAACCGCGGTCACGGTGCCAACTTCAGAGAGTTGTACATCCAACACTTAGCTTTTTTCCCTGCATAAAAATACTTCCTACAACATCCCAAAACCATTTAGTGCAAAAAGGAGTCCTAGACTACCAAAAAAATCAAAGAAAAACAAAAATAAAGACACATGGGTTGCCTCCCAAGAAGCGCCTGATTTAACGTCGTGGCACGATGCATGTTACCAAGTTCATTTGAGATGGAGAAGTGCCACCACATGGCTGTCATCAAATTTGCCCAGGTAGTGCTTGACTTTGTGCCCATTACCTCTGAAAACCTCCCCACTTTTATTCTTTAGATCAAGTGCACCAAACGGAGTCACAAACACAACTTCAAAAGGTCCGCTCCATTTTGACTTAAGCTTTCCCGAAAATAGACGTAACCAAGAGTTGAACAATAGAACCAAGTCCCCTACTTTGAACTCCTTTCCACGAGCATACTTATCATGAAGGTACTTCATTTTGTCCTAGTACAAGGACGAACTGGAGTAGGCATGGAATCTAAATTCGTCAAGTTCATTAAGTTGCTCCACACGAAGATTGGCTGCCACATCCCATTCAAGATTCAACTTCCTCAAGGCCCACATAGCCTTGTGCTCTAATTCAATAAGTAGATGGCAAGCCTTCCCAAACACCAATCGGTACGGAGACATACTGATCGGGGTCTTGTAGGCAGTCTTATAAGCCCATAGAGCGTCATCCAACTTCTTTGACCAATCGGTCCTATTTGCATTGACCGTCTTTGACAATATACTCTTTATTTCCCTGTTTGAGACTTTAACTTGGCCACTTGCCTGGGGATGATACGGGGTGCTAACTTTGTGATTTGCACCATACTTTGAAACCAAGGTGTCAAAAGCTTTATTACAGAAATGCGACCCTCCATCACTAATGATTGCACGAGGCATGCCAAACCTTGTAAAAATGCTCTTCTTGATAAATGAAACAACACTCCGGGCCTCATTGCTGGGTAGAGCCACTGCTTCCACCCATTTAGAGACATAATCCACCTCCCCGAGAAGTATGTGTTCCCACAAGAGCTAACAAACGGGACCATGAAATCGATACCCCATACATCAAAAATATCCACTTCGAGAATAGTATTGAGAGACATCTCATATTTCTTTGAAATTCCCCCGGCCCTCTGACACTCATCACATCTCTTGACTAAGTCACCAGCATCTTTGTACAATGAAGGCCAAAAGAAACAACAGCTCAGCACCTTTGAAGCAGTCCTTGCCCCTCCATGATGCCCACCATATGGTGAGGAGTGGCAAGACTCAAGAATCGACCTTTGTTCTTCTTCCGGTACACATCGCCGGATGACCCCATCAGTGAAAATCTTGAATAAATATGGTTCATCCCAATAGAAGTCCATGTTGTCCCTCTGAAGCTTCTTCCTTTGGTTAGAAGAGAGATCAAGAGGAACAACACCCGTGAGAAGATAGTTGGCAATGTCGGAAAACCATGGAATTTCTTGCATTGATATCGAAATAAGTTGCTCATCGGGGAAACTGTCATTAATTTCAAGCCCATCACAAGATCGACCTTGCTCCTCCAAAGAAAGATGGTCGGCCACTTGGTTTTCACTTATTTGTCTATACACAATCTCCAAGTCGAACTCTTGAAGCAACAATACCCAACACATGAGTCTCGCTTTGGAATCCTTTTTGGTCATGAGATACTGGAGTGCCGCATGGTCAGTGTGAAATATGACCTTCGCACCCATCAAGTAAGGACGGAATTTCTCCATCGCAAAGACTATTGCCAAAATCTCCTTCTCCGTGACAGTGTAATTCATTTGGGCCGAGTTCATTATTTTGCTAGCATAATAGATAGGGTGAAAGATCTTGTTCACCCTCTGGCCCAACACCGCCCCCACAGCTACATCAGTAGAGTCACACATAAGCTCAAACGGAGAGCTCCAATCGGGCACGCTGATAATAGGAGTTGTGTTTCAACAGTTCAAAAGCACTCATACAGTTTCCATCAAAATGAAATTTCACATCTTTCTCAAGCAATTTGCACAAAGGATTGACCACCTTAGAGAAGTCCTTATTTAAACGCCGATAGAACCTGGCGTGCCCAAGGAAGCTCCGTACTCCCCTAACCGAAGTTGGTGGTGGTAACTTAGAGATCACCTCAATTTTTGCTTTGTCCACTTCAATATCGTTCCTCGAGATTTTTTGACCCAACACTATACCTTCTTCCACCATAAAGTGGCACTTTTCCCAGTTCAACACCAAGTTGGTCTCTTCACAGCGAGCAAGGAACTTGTCAAGATTACTCAAACACTCATCGAAAGAATCCCCAACTACACTGAAGTCATCCATAAACACCTCGAGGAAGTCTTCAACCATATCTGTAAAGATAGCCATCATGCACAGTTGAAAAGTGGCAGGTGCACAAAGGCCGAAAGGCATCCGGGCGAAGGCAAAGGTACCATAAGGACATGTGAATGTAGTTTTCTCTTGATCCTCTGGGGCAATCAAAATCTGATTATACCCTGAATACCCAACCAGAAAGAAGTAGAATGCCCGACCCGCAAGCCTATCTAACATTTGATCCAAGAATGGCAAGGGGAAATGGTCCTTGCGGGTCACTTGTTGAGCTTGCGGTAGTCCATACACACCTTCCATCCTGTGACCGTTCTCGTTGGAATGAGCTCATTTTTATAATTTTGGACCATCGTCCTTCCACCCTTCTTCGGAACACATTGGACCGGAGAAGTTCAAGCACTATCCGAAATTGGGTAGACCACCCCCGCGTCAAGCCATTTAATGATTTCTTTCTTTACCACCTCTTGCATTGCCTCGTTGAGCCTCCGTCGGTGTTCCACGGAAGGCTTTTCTCCATCCTCCAAGATGATTTTGTGCATGAAAAAGGCGGGGCTAATACCCCGAATATCCGCAAGAGTCCATCCAAAGGCTTTCTTCCTCCTCCTTAATAGATTTAAAGTTGAGTCCACCTACAATTTGGTTAGGCAAGAGGAAAGAATGACAGGAAAAGTACGAGAGGGACCAAGATATTCATACCTGAGATGGGAGGGTAGTGGCTTCAACTCCAAAGTTGGGGGCTCTTCAATAGAAGGCTTTGATGGTGGAGTCTTCTGATTCTCCAAGTCTAATGATAGCTTCCTGGGACCATAGGAGTAAGAGCCCATGCCTTGAAGGGCATTGGAACTTTCAAGAAAACCATCTACCACGGTGTCCTCGTGGTCTAATAAGGCAGCCTTCACTGGATCATCAACATGGATCATAGAGCTTGCATCATCAATAATAACCTCAGTCACGAGGTCCATAAAAGAGCATACTTCTGTACTGTTGGGCTGCTTCATCGATTTACACACATGGAATACCACCTTCTCATTGCCCACTCGGAAAGTGAGCTCCCCAGCTTCCACATCAACCAAGGCCTTCCCCTTTGCAAGGAAAGGCCTTCCCAAAATAATAGGGACCTCATAATCCACTTCGCAATCAAATATGACAAAATATGCAGGCAAAATAAATTTTTCCACCCGCACCAATACATCATCAATTATCCCTAGAGGCCTTTTCATCGACCTATCCGCCATTTGCAAATGCATTGAGGTCACCCTAGGTTGCCCGATTCCCAATGTCTTAAATACCGAGTATGGCATCAAGTTTATACTCGCTCCAAGGTCACACAAGGCTTTAGAAAAATCCGCACTTCCGATTGTGAAAGGAATGGTAAAAGCTCTCGGGTCTTCAAGTTTGGGTGCCATTGAATGTACTATGGCACTCACTTGATGAGTCATCCTGATGGTTTCACATTCCATAGACCTCTTCTTGGTGACCAAGTACTTCATGAACTTAGCGTACCCAAGCATTTGTTCCAACGCTTCAACCAACGGGATATTGATGGAAAGACTCTTCATCATATCAATAAACTTCTTGAATTGATTATCTTGCTTTTTTTTGGCCAACCGTTGAGGGTATGGAGGAGGGGGCCTAGGCAAGGGTGCCTTGGCTTGTGGGATCACCGGTTCCGGCATATCAATCACGTGTTCCCTAGACGGGTTCATGTCCCTTTGCAAATCCTCCCCATTATCATGGATATCAATTCTCACCTCACTTGTAGTTGGATCTTCCACCATTTCCTCACTTTCAATTGGTAACTAATCATGGGGCACTTCATCATCATCAACAACAATTTTCCTTTGCCTAGAAGTACTTGTTTTAACACCTTTTCCACTTCTTGTGGTCACCGCCATGGCTTGACCGGTATTATTATTGTTTCCACCCTTGGGGTTCACCACCATATCACTCGGTAGTGCACCCTTTGGGCGTGTGTTTAAGGCATGATAAATTTGGCCCATTTGTACTTCAAGGTTCCTAATTGAGGTATTGTGAGAGGCCAACTGAGCATCGGAGTCCGCATTTTGCTCCATCATCTGCTTGAACATGTGTTCAATTCTCCCCATATCATTGCTTGATGAGCTTTTTCCTTGAAATTGGTACGGGGGTAGGTTTCTTGGTTGTTGGTACATCGGGGGCCTTTAAAAGTCCGACCCCCGGTTACCATTGTCACCCCAGTTGTTGTTGTTGTTGCCTCCACTCCAATTATCATCATTGTTGTTCCCCCATTGTCGATCATTGTCGTTTCCCCAATTCCGTGCATTGTTGTTATTGTTACAATTTCCTTGTCTTTGATTTCCCCAACTCTGATTGTTGCGTTGGTTTCTCCAGCTTTGCTTGTTGCTTTGACTATTTCCTTGACCTTGGTAGTTATTAGCATACATCACATCCTCTTCTTGGTCATCATATTCCTCTTCTTAATTATATCCACTTGGCCCTTGGTCACCCTGATCAGTGTTGCTTTGCTTAGAATTTCCCCGAGGTCTTCTTTGGTTCACTCGCTCGATGGAATTTACTCTATTTGGCCTCTGTAATTGATGAATCTGGGCCTTTGCAAGTTGGTTCATAGTGGTCGTGAGCTCGGCAATTGCTTGCCCCTGTTCTTGTAGTTCCTTGTGAAGACTATTGACACCGGTATCACCCTGAGGTATGTTAGCTCTACTTTGCCAAGGTGACGATGTGTCAGCCATCTCATCTAATATCTCACGTGCCTCGGGGTAACTCAATTTCATGAAATTTCCACCGGCCAACTGATTGACCACACATTGATTGACAGTGTTTATCCCTCAATAGAAAGTTTTCTGGATCATGGCTTCAATCATGTCGTTGTTCGGACATTCCTTAACCATGGTCTGGTATCGCTCCCATATCTCATGAAAAGGCTCGTTGGGTTCTTGCTTAAAGGCCAAGATTTCATCTCGGAGTGCCGCCATATGACTTAGGGAGAAGAATTTAGTAATGAATTTGTCTGCGAGCTCATCCCAAGTAGATATTGAATGGTTGGGAAGCCGCTCGAGCCAATCAAGAGCCTTCCCCCGAAGAGAGAAGGGGAATAATCAAAGTCTTAATGCATCCTCCGAGACATTCATTTGTTTGCTACCCCAGAAGGTATCCACGAAGACCTTAAGATGTTTGTAAGCATTTTTATGTGCGGCTCTGGTGAAATAACCCCGCTGCTCCAAAAGTGTAAGCATTACATTTGTGATTTGAAAATTTCCCGCCCGAATCGTCGGAGGGACAATGGCACCAGCATACCCCTCATTTAGAAGGACCTGAGGGGCGGCTCTAGCAGCTGGTTGCGGGGGAGAGTCCGAAATATCATCTTGAATATTGGCATGTCGGCCCCGTCTAGGAAGAAGTACTTGGTTTATTTCATCTTCTTGATTATCATATACCTCCTCCCCCGCATTAATGTTCATTGGATCTGCCATTAGCACCTGAATTGATTCAACAGAAATATTAAAAACAGAAGGAAAGAAAAACACTTAACACTACTATTCACATAGATAGTCAACACCATATAAATCCCCGGCAATGGCGCCAAAAAGTGGTCAGCTCTCACCCACACTACTATTAGAGTAGGAAGATGAGGGTCGGTGCAGATTTTACCCGAGAGGTCGGGATCTATTCCTCAGAGAGTTATGATTTGGAGTGAGTTTTTGTGTAATCCAATAGTGTCTTGTGTTCTTGATTACACTTCTCATAATTGTTGGGCTTTCTTCTACAACTATGATTTATACTAATGCTAATTGTAAATTGGCTAACTATTTTCTTTTTGATGTTGTTTTCTATTTAGATAAAGGCACTAGGGTTATGAATTTTACCTAGACCAGTAATTAGTGGGTTCTAATTTCTAAGGCAAAGACGTTGTTAGGGGAATTATAATATAACCAATGCCTAAAGTTACTTACTCTATACCTCTCAGTAGTTTGAGTGGTTATGCCCTAATTGCCTCTCTCAAGGTCAATTGGGTAACAAATTTGCACAAGTAATTTAGGCTCAAGTAGGGTTTTACTCTCTCGAGATTGAACACGTTAATTGGGACTATCAGTTCTCATTGAATGCATCCCAATTCCTTGTTTGATTGATTTTTTAGACTCAAGTCCTCTTTCTCAAGAAAGACCCAAGTCAATTGAACACCAATTAGTGTTTGCAACCACCAATTTTAACAATAAAACCATAAATCAACCCAAATATTCATCACCCATAAACATCTAAGACCTAATTTAGAGAACTCATTAATTACCGACACTAGGGTTGAGTCACAACCCTAGCTAATGGGTTTAGCTTCTCATAATCAATGAGAAAATCAGAGAAATAGATGAAGCAAGACCCATGTAATTAATTTATAATCTAAAATATGAAGATTCAATGTTGAAATGAAGCTAAAATTGCAACAAAAGATGAAAGAAAAATATCCACGAGCTTCCCACTACTGCTGTACAAAGCATGACCTAAAAAAAATACAAAAGAAGCTATTTATACTCAGCCAAAAATTCCGGACAAAAATGCCCCTGCGGGGTCACCGCGGACCGCGAAGAATGGACCGCGGTCTGCGAAGGTCTTCTGGGCTTCTGAAGCTGGGGTGTCTAAAAATCTTGACCGCGGACCAGCGTAAAATTGACCGCTGTCCGCGGTGCCTTTAGCCTTCCAAATGAGTCTTTATGAATCTCCTCACCGCGGTCCACGTAGAATGGACTGCGGCCGTGGTGGAATTTTTGCCTTGTAAGTACTTCTCTGAACCTCACCACCGCGGACCGCGAATACTGGACCGCGAACGCGGTGGACTTTGCCTTGAAAAGACTTCTATGAACCTCACCACCGCGGACCGCGAAGAATGGACCGCGGTCGTGGTGGTCAATTGAGCTTACCCTTTTTTTTTGTTCTTGGTACTTGTGCAAGTTTCACTCCTTTTTAGCAGGTCTTTGACTAATTGTCATCCTTTTTGCCTAAACCTTGCAACAAGCACAACATGTAAACCTTTGGGGCTATTTTATGTACAAATTCATCCAAAACTTAAGCAGCTAGAGTATATAAAACAAGGTAAAATCCCTAGTTATCAGAGCTGTGGTAGATAACACCGGAGCACTGGTGGAGCAACGTGGACAGAAGAATGTAAACAATTTCAGTCACCCAATTATGATCCTATCTAGCGGAAAAGTTGTCGGGAACCTAGGGGAACAATGGAAAGAAGTGCGTGATAATAGAATTAAGAAGGGTGGAAATCAGGTGAATCAAAGTAATGCTAACACTGGGAAAGAAATTATTCCAGTGGAAGGTGTTCATACTAACAATAAATTTGATGCGTTGATGGAGGAGTCTGGGGAGAACGATCCTAATAAACAGCTTGCTTTAATAAGTCAAAGGGACAAGGATAGACCTAATTCAATTGGAGAGGGAAATGAAGTAAGGCACGGTGATTATGGAATAGATAAGAAGAAACATCTGGCAATTGTGGAACAAGGGAAGGAAAGGATAAATCTTACACCTAGTCCTCGTAGTGCTGGGAAACTTAATGGGGCAGCATCTCCTTTCAATCATAACGAATCAAGAAATGAGTTGGATAAAGAAGGTACAAGTAATACTCCTAAAGGAAATAATATTAATGAGTCAACTTCCCAATGGATAATTAGAACGTTTGTTGGGAATAATGTTAATAGAAATCAATCATGCCAGGATATTCCATCATTAGATAATAGTGTTCGGCCTGAACAAGAAGACTTCAACAACAAAGTAAGTTTCATAGGAGGAAGGTTATGGGCTGATCAAACTGAAGAGGATCATGATGAAGGAGAATTTCTTGAAGGGAATGAAGATGTAGAGGAAGTTCTTGAAGATGATCCAGAGGTAGATGAACAAGTGAGAGTGGAAAGATTGCAAGAATTGAATTGCCAGCTATTGCTGGGGATAACAATGTGAAACAATTAACGGATTACCCTCACAACCCCTCAAATGACCAACAAAAAAATGAGCCTAAGCCTTGATCATACATCAAACCCTAACCCTAACCCTAACCCTATTACCACTATCATTACTACTGAAATAAAAGAGGTCCATGATCCAGTACAAGTCCCCACAGAATAGTCTTGGATCCAGGAGATAAACATGCCATGCAGATTGTGGACATGGATATACAGAAACTGAAGTCAGCAACGTCGGATGCTAAAACTCCAGTAATCCTGCATGGGGTTCAAAAAGATAACGCCACAAGAAATATGATCCCAAAACCTATCAACAATCAGATTACCACTCATGAACAAGATGGTGAAGATGAGCAACATCAGAGATCAAAGGGAAAGGATATGGATGTTGAATCAACAACCCAGACATTCTTAAAGGTGTCTAGGCAAGGAGATATTTCACCAAGGCAAATAGAGAAAGGAAAATCAGCAGGAAGAGGCAAAAAGAAGCAGACAAAGGATAATCCCAGGGTTCCAGTTCCTGGGGTGCAAACGAGAAGGACAATATCCAAATCAATTAGTTAAATGAATGGTTTAATTTGTAATAATAGGTCTGTCAATAAAATGCAGGCATTTGAAAGAGTCATTTCTATGGATAGGCAGTATCAATTTCATTTTATTTCCTTGATGGATCCAAAGCAGCAATCAAAGAAGATGGATCAATATAGGAGGAGATTGGGATTTGAACAAGCAGTGGTGAATATATCTAACAAGATTTGGGTATTCATTGATGTTAGATATGATTTTGAAATCGTGTTCAACATGGAGCAGCAGATTACTCTAAAACTAATTGATACTGATGAGCATAAAAATTTTATTACTACATTAGTCTATGCTAAGTGTGACGCTATTGAGAGGATTGAATTATGGGATACTCTATACTCATTGGCCAGTGACATGTCATTGCCATGGCTTGTTGGTGGTGATTTTAATGTTATAAGGGACGAGTAGGAGAAATTTGGAGGCCTTCCAGTTCAGATAAACGAAATTGATGATTTTAGACATTATGTTAACTCATGCAAACTATTTGATCTTGGCTTCAAAGGGAGTATCTATACTTGGAGAAATGGGAGAGCTGAAGAGGATTGCGTATTATTAAAAGGTTAGGTAGGTGTTTGGGAAACATGGACCTCGAGCAAAAGTGGCCAGGATTGGAGGTTAGTCATTTCCCAAAGATAGGATCAGATCATTGTCCTATGTTTCTATCTTATAATCTCAATTCTGGCCCAATAAAGAAGTCATTCAAATTTCTTAACTTGTGGATCAAACATGAATCCTTTATGGACATGGTGAAAGAGAACTGGAAGGTAGATTTCCATGCAAATCCCCTTGTTCCTTTTAATTACAAATTGAAAAAATTGAAGAAGGCACTATCAACATGGAGTAGGGCAAACTTTGGGGATATATTCCAAAAATTAGATAGCTTGGAGGAAGTTGTAAAGGTACATGAAAAAAAATTTGAGTTGCATCCTACTGTCCAAAATCGATAAAGATTGCATAGAGTCAGGCATATTTGATTCGTGTGTGGGCTCTAGAGGTACACTTCTACCAGCAGTAGTTTCATGAGTCGAGTATCCCTACTAATTTTAGGATACCAGAATTTGTTCCAAAGATGCTCAATGAAGGACAGAATTCCATACTAAACTCACAACCAACAGTAGATGAAATCGAAAGGGCTACTTTCGGATTGAATGGAGATAGTGCTGGGGGACCAGATGGATTCAATGGGAAATTCTTCCATGCTTGCTGGGAAATCATAGGCAAAGATGTGGTAGATATGGTGAGGGCATTCTTTAGTGGGCAAGAACTCCCTAAATTTGTAACACGCACAAATTTAGTATTAATACCCAATAAGAAAGAGATCAATACTTTCTCAGATATGAGGCCAATTAGTTTGAGTAATTTCACAAACAAAATAATATCGAGGGTCATTCACGAGAGATTGGTGGATTACTTCCAAACCTCATATCTGATGAACAAGCAGGGTTTGTAAAGGGCAGAAGTATTACTGAAAATGTTCTACTTACACAGGAAATTATCACGGATATAAGATTGAGAACCAAGGGAGGACCTAATATGGTGATCAAGTTAGACATGATGAAGGCGTAGGATAGGCTATCTTGGTTATTCCTCACCAAAATTCTGAGGAAGATGGGCTTCTCAGAAAGATTTATTGGATTGATCTTTGGGATTGTATCCAATAACTTGTATTTTGTCCTTGTTAATTGGAAACCACATGATTTTTTCAAATCATCTAGGGGTGTGAAGCAAGGTGACCCTTTGTCACCTACTTTATTTATATTGGCAGCGGAAGCATTATCTAGGGGGTTGAATGCACTTCACTCGAATTTGTATTTTTGCGGCTTTTGATTACCAAAGTGGAGCCCCAAAATCATTCACCTAGCATATGTGGACGAGACTATCATCTTCTCCTCATCAGATGCAGCTTCTTTGGGACTAATTATGAAGGTGTTGAAGGCATATGAAGTTGTGTCCGGACAATTGATTAATAAGGACAAATCTGCCGTGTATGTTCACCATTCTACAAGTGATGAAGTAGTAGAGAAAATAGAGAGAATTACGGGAATTAAGAGGCAAGATTTCCCATTCATATACCTTGGTTGCCCTATCTTCTACGCCAGGAGAAAGATAGATTATTATGAGGGTCTAATCACCAAGGTTCTTGATAAATTGCAAGCTTGGAAAGGGAAGCTATTATCTATTGGAGGAAGGGAAACTTTGATCACCAGTGTTCTACAAAGCATGCCCATTCATTTACTTTCTGCCGTAAATCCTCCTGCCAATGTGATTAATAAGCTGCACAAGTTATTTGTCAGGTTCTATTGGAGTAATTCCATTGATGGAAGGGCTAGATACTGGGCATCTTGGGATAATCTATGCCTGCCTTATGAAGAAGGAGGTGTGTGATTTAGATCTTTACACGATATGTCTAAGGCCTTATTTTGCAAATTATGGTGGAATTTTAGAACAAAATCATCTTTGTGGAGTTCTTTTATGAGCCAAAAGTATTGCAAAAAATTGAATGCCATAGTAGTCCCATGGAGACGAGGATCTCATGTGTGGAGGAAAATGTTGGAATGTAGGGATCAAGTAGAGCATTTGATTTTTTGGAAGCCAAAAATGGGATCATCATTATTTTGGTTTGACAATTGGACCGGATTGGGAGCTCTTTATTTTGTCACTCCTCCAAACTTCCTAGTTGACGAAACTGTTCATAATGTGTATGATGTTGTTAGTGGTGGAGGTTGGGATGAAGGGAGGTTAAGAGAGATACTGCCGGAAGACTTGGCTACATATATTATTCACAAGGTAGCATGTCCATCATCTCCTAATGAATTGGACAAACCAGTGTGGACCTTGGAGAATAAGGGTAATTTCACGGTGAAATCTGCATGAGGGTATGTACATAGGAGAAATGATCCAGCTATTTCTTATGCCAACATGTGGGTTAAGGGATTACCTTTCAAGATTTCAGTTTTCATGTGGAAGTTGTGGAAAGGTAAGCTTCCTCTAGATGACACTATAAAAAGAATGAGGTATTTCATGCCATCAAAATGTTGGTGTTGTGTGGCACCAAAAGAGGAGACAACGTCTCATGTATTTTTCACTTCGTTCACTGCCTCTAAGGTGTGGACATATTTCCTTTCCCATGCTGGAGTGTCTATTGAAGGTTTGAGCCTACACCAAGCCATTGTAAAGTGTTGGACTATAGATGTAATTCCAAGACTCAAACCTATATTTCAGGCATTGCCAAGTATTATAGTTTGGGAGTTATGGAAAAGGAGAAATAGTTAGAAACATGGCGAGGTGGTGTTCCAAATTTGTACAACAATCCAAGATCTCATCAGAGTAAGGAAGCCTAGCATTGTTACTGTCCCATATAGACGGCCTGATGCTCTAAGAATGATGGAGAACTATTCGCCTAGGTTGAAGATTAACAAGGTATTACGGGAATTTCCAATGAAAGGGTGGATCAAAATTAACATGGATGGTGCGTCTAGAGGTAATCCAGGAAGGATCTCAATTGGGATTTGTATGAGGGATGAATATGGAGATTTAGTGTTGCAATGGGGAAAGAAATTCAGGAGGTGACCAACACCAAGGCAGAAGCTATGGCTATCCTGGAGGCTCTAAAACACTGCCTAGATATGGACCTATCTAATATATGGCTCCAAACTGATTCTATGCTTCTTAAAAATGTGATGGAAGGGAAATGGAAACCCCCTTAGATTATTGAAGAAGATGTGGAGGAAATAAGGAAGATATTGTCCATATGCAATGGGAAAGTGACACACATATATCGTGAGGGGAACAAGCTAGCCGGCCATTTGGCAAACTATGCACTGGATCAAGGGTTCATAGAATGTCATGAGTTCCAACACCTTGACTCACATGGCAGGAGGTTGTTGAACGGAGACAAAATGCAATGTCCATATTTGAGAGTAAAGGTGTCGAGGTAGTAGGAGAGTAGAGGAAAATGGGTATAACAGGAGTAGTGAAGGAGATGGAATCTGGGCAGCAACAACATCGTCAAATCCTTAGGGAGGAGATGGTGTTGTATACTTTTTTCACTAATGTTGTGTTCTTTTTTTGCAGGAAACATTTATGTGCTCATGCCTTGTCATTTATTACGACTTCTATGGGTGGTATCAGCACTATGTGCTCAGTCCCTTGAAGGAGGAAAGATGACAAGGACAAGCATGAGAAGACAACCATGGAAGGAGGTTAGATCATGCTTTGAACAAGGTTACTGGAGATTCTTTACGGGCAATATGGCTCTTGTAAAAGTCAAATCTCCAGCTCAGATATCCTACACAAGGTATGATCTAACTCACCATACAAGGATCCCAAGACAAGACATAAGGATAACACACAAATTTGGACACAAATGCAGCACACATAAAATGTCCAGCTATCCATCATGTCTTATATGGAAGCTATGTACATGGATGAAGAAGAGGACAGTATTGGTAACTCAACTACTGGGAAAGCTTTGTGAAACGACGCCCCAAAAGATCAAGAATCATAACTGCAGGAAACATTTGGATTAACAGGGACGAGCACTGGTGCTATATGTGGAGCACTAGTGATCCATCTTTGAATACGGAGACAACTTATTTTGCGATGTGGTATGCTTACATGTTGATGCTGGGCAATGCAACAAATACAACCATTCATAGGCAGACTTATAGATTCACGGATCAATGCTAAATTGTAATAGGCTAGCTTTTATTTATGATACCAATTTTGGGCTCATTAAGTCCAAAACTGGTGGTAGGAACTACATAGTAGTTGTCACTTATTATCATCTCACTCATCGTGAGATAACTGACAAATTCGTTTTATTTTATTATATATATATATATATATATATTTCAGTTCTTACTTCAAAAATCAAAAAATAAAAAAATCAAAATATAACAAAAATCTGAATTTCTTAGATTTCATCTCTTTTTTTTTTTTTTTTCAGAAATGGTTGGAGTTGCGTGATTAAGCCGAGTTTTGGGCTTGCCGATTCGAGTGTCCGTTCGAGGTTGTGTTCAAAGTTGCTGTCCGATTTAGCTGCTGAGTTCTCGAGTAAACTTTTGTATTTGAAGCTTTCTCTGTACCCGATTTCCTCATTTCTGTTATTAAAAGGAGATTCCCGTTTTCAGGTCCGTCTCTCTCATCTTCTACTTACTTGCTGTTAGTGTTATAAATCTAAGCAATTATCTGAACTATAAATAGATGTTGATGTCTTGCTCTGAGATGTTTAGATGCTAGTATTAATTTTAGAAGTTATTCTTAAACTCCTCAGGATTATTCTTGAATATTCTACATGTTGTTAAGTTCTTCCGTGCTTTGATTCCAACGTTCGGATTCATGTATTTGTTAGGAATTGGAACTATGAAAAAATGCATCTGCTGGGTTTCATTAGGTTAAATGTTGGTGTTTGGTTTAGACTTCTTTCTTTTTTAATATAAAGTAGAGATTGATTTCTATGAGACTACAAAAGAAAAGTGAGCAGAAATTTTTGTTTGAGATTAATTAAATCCATGATTGATTAATAAGTGCTTTCAAAAGTGTTTTTCATTCCTTTGAGCCCTTCTATTTGTCCTTAAATCTAAAAATAGTATTTTCCTTTGTGACAAAAAAGGCAGATTGTTTTAAAAGTTAGACTTCACAAGATGATCCTTCAAATCTTAGTTTCTTTGACGCTTTGATGTTATGCCTAGGTGTTCGAGATATTTCTTTGATTTAAGTCACAGCTAAAGTGAGTTCTTCAGTCTATAAGACATTCTGCTTTATTGAAGTAAGATAAAATATGTTTGGTTAGGCTTTGAATTACTCAGAATTAGAGGATTTTGGATTTTACTATGTTTTAAACATCACTATCTTTACTTGAACTTCCCCTGGCAGTGTGCTTAGTTTAGTAGAGTTCCTGGCATTATCATTTAGTTGTGTGGAGTATTGGAGTTTATGAGGCAGGCATGTTTTGTGGGTTTTGGCTTAAAAGGTTGATTTCCAAAGTTTATTCTTGTTGTTTCTTTTAATCCTTTTCTATACAGCACCTATGAAGCCTATTGCCGTTCTTTGTGCTGCTTAGTGTAGTTTAAATCGATTTATTTTGGTGTAATTTGTCTATGCAAATTTCTTAAATTATTTTCTCTCATAATCTTTGCTAAATTTGAATAAAAAGCAGAAAATGTATTCGGATATCCAATTGTCAACTGGGCTTGGCGATCATTTCTCGCTGTGTTTCTCAATAGCTAAGTCGCACTAATCCAGAAAGAAGTGCTTAGTCGCAATGCAATTCTTTGAATTGGTGCATTAGACATCTTGTGTTTTGTTTCTACTTTTATTTTGGTTTAACTTTGCTAAGGCTACTGGAATCGTTTTATCTTTTGAGATTTTGATCCGTCAATTGCACTATATTTCTTTACATCCTAAAGTTGTTATACTTTTCTTCCATTATGATAAGGATAATGTTATATTCTCACAACGCCCGATACAGTTCAGGCGTTTCAGGCACGGTTAAAAATGAACTTTTGCGACTACGGGTACGGTTCCCGTGACGTGATTGTGATACCTAATTTCGAATTAGATTAAAATAGGAGTATGTTTAGTTTGTTTTAAGAATAATTGGAGGTGCGCCATACGCAAATAAAATCCTATAATCTATGGCGCTCACGTAAATACAAAATTAGTATGGAAAATGCCTTGAACTCTTGTGGTTTGCTCTAAGCACGTTAATTAAATAATTGTCATAATTATGGGTGCGGTTCCCGTGACATGGTTGTGACACTTAACTATTAAAATTCGGGGTACATTTATGTGACTCGATCACAATTTAAGTTTAATAAAATAAACACGTTGTGGATCGTGAATATGGTTCCCGTGACACAATTCGCAATGTGTAACCAAATAATTGTTTGTATAACAATTGGATTATTAAAGGCGGTTTAAAAGGAATAAAATGTATGTAGGTTTCAAACAATTTTCAAAATCAGATAAATAGGCCATAATAATAGTTGAGCGACCGTGTTAAAACCACGTAACCCAGGAATGCCTAACACCTTCTCTCGGGTTAACAGAATTACTTACCCAGATGTCTGTGTTCGTGGACTGTAAAACAGAGTTAATATTTCCTCGATTCGGGATTTAAACCAGTGATTTGGGACACCATAAACTATCCCAAGTGGCGACTCTGAATTTTAAATAAAATAATCCCGTTTCGATTGTCACTTAAATTGGAAAAACTCCGTTAAATTCCCCTTCCGGGGTAGTAAAAATTAGGCCTATAGGGTCTAATGAATAAAATTAGCCTGTCTTAAAATCGGTCATTGGTTTATTGTGGTTCTGATTAACGATTAGATATCATGTTTATAGGATATTGTTGATCCTCACCTAGGCAAGTCTATAGGACAATTAAAATTCTGAAGTTATAAAACTGAGTTTACTTGACTGTTTTGTAAATTGCCTAGATTAGGAAGCAATAAAATTAGTAGGCAAACTGATTAGGTATCAAATGCCTCGCCTTAACAAAATGTTGCCTCTTCTGCTTTGTGCTCACTTAGATATCCTGCTATAGGACTTTTAAAGTGTTTTAAAACTGTTGTTTGAGACGTGCTATTGTCTGCTTATTTGTGAAGGTAAATATGAACCTTTAATTGCTCTATTATATGACAATCCTACCTGGTTTGTTTGTCGGTTAGATTTAAGTACCGTAGGTGAGTCTAGAACTAACCTAACTAGAAGTCCTAAACACCTCCAGGACCATAGGTAAGGGACGGGTAATGCATGCATAGAGTACGTTTAATCAGAATCGCTTATATAACAATTAGGGGGGGGGGGGGATAACTGGGTAGTAAAGGATATGATGACATGTGCGCTAATGCAACGCGTAACACCTCTATTTGAGGAAAGTTTGCCGCGTATTCAACTGAAGCGATCCTATAGGCTAATAAACCTAGGAGCCCTTTATTCCCCTTTTTAACGATCCCCTATGTGTTTAAGTTGCTTTATTTCCTTAATGACTAATTCACAAAATGAGTTTGGCCGGGACCCACCGTTGTGGACCTCGAGGGGTGCCTAACACCTTCCCCTCAAAGCAATTTCAAGCCCTTACCCAATCTCTAGTAATGTAAACCGGTTTTATGAGTTATTTGCATTAGGTGCCCTAACACACCTTAATCCGTTAGGTGGCGACTCTTCAGTTTCTCTACCCCTTCCCAAAAGGAAATGAGTTGTCCCAAGAATGTCGAAACCCGGACTCTGCGAGGAAAAAAGAGGCGCGACAGCATGTCGACTCTGCTGGGGACTTTAGGCTTTTACCATAACAAATTTGCTTTGTGAATTAGTCTAAACATGCTTTAAGTTGATATATGTGCACCCTTTCCCTTTATGTGAACTTAATTCTTTATTATCAAGTATTTATTTCTCTACTACGAAACTGACTCGTCTCCTTGTTTTCCTTCTTAATTGTCTTTCAATTGTTAAATACTGCATTTATTGCTTTTCTAACGTGCAAATACGTGACAATATGCTATTTACTGTTGCATAGATCATGCTCAACATCATATTCCACTCGTGCGTAATCAATCCTATAACAACGCGTGATGACTGGTTGCGCTCTTCTCATATATTACCCTTTAAATTCGGAAAAGCTTATTTGCAGTAAAACTAGCCGATCAGCGGTGCAATCGACGGTTCTGCGCCTTTCCCACTCAAGTTGTCCGCTTGAGGGTACCCGTCTAGACCCCCATAGAAACCTTACTCTATTTACAAATGTGCATGCATCATGGTCAAACCTAGCCGGGTTAATATGTTGTCCACATAATAACCCTTTAAGACAAGCCTTATTCAAAAAGTCCACCGGGGTTCCCATAATCCCAACGGACGCAACCACGTTTTGTACATTAATTTTGGAGAACTAAATGCCAATATGATAATCATGAATGTATAAATAGTCGAATCAAGTGGGGGAAGAGGGCCTAACCTTCTTTGTTTTGCAGAAAATGAGGCACGAGGTCCCCTAATTCGGCGTGGTCTGCAACATACCACCACTACTACTGGACTGGTGGGAAGATCTTTCCTCAAGTGACAAGAATCATGTGAGAAAAGTCCTGCGAAACTTGCCATCCATATTAGACATACAACTAAGCAACATGCTGATTGAAGCTGCAACCCTATTTTGGGATAGTGAAAGGTCTGTGTTCCGCTTTGGGAACATAGAAATGACCCCGCTCCTAGAAGAAATAGGGGGATTTGCTGGGCTACCTTGGGACAACCCTGGTCTATTGGTGACGAAAAATCGCACTGGTAAGGAGTTTCTAAAGATGATGGGTCTGAAGAAGAACACTGCTTGAAGAAGTCCTATATACCATTTGACTACTTATATGAAAGATACGGTCATAGCAAGTCTTACCGCATGTTCCATGATGATTATTCCATCACTTACTTGGGTCACATTCACCGTAGAGTTTTCGCATTCATCGTTTGCTTCTTGATCATGGTAGTGTTCCCAATGAAAGGGGAAAGAATTCACACTAGACTGGCTATGGTCACCAAAACCTTAATGGAATGAATCAAGGGACAAACATACACCATAGTCCTTATGATTATAGCTGACATCTACTAGGCTTTGGACCGTTGCCAGAAGGGGTTCAAACATTTCGAAGATAGCAATATGTTACTTCAGCTTTGGTTAATGGAGCATCTCCAAAGGGGTCAATATCACCAGAAGTTTCCATGAAGGGCGTGGAATGATCATATTGCCTTCAAACACCCTAAGCGGATGACTAATATTCCGGACAGGTTTGCTCAACCGGAGAGTGCTAAGGAATGGGTGGAATTCTTCGATAATTTGACCGAAGATCAGATCCAGCGGATGTTTGAATGGTTCCCTACTGGCGAGTTCATCATCAGGTCCTGGGATGGTCCCCACTTAGTTTTAATCAGGTTGAAGGGGATATACCCTTCTGCTCCCATTAGGGTTATGAGACAAGTAGGCAAGAAGCAGTTTGTACCGCGCGTTGTAAAGATGAGCCATCTCCGAGTAGATTTTCAGGATGACGACAACCCTTACAGGTGCCAAGCTCAGCATATGTGGCCTTGCATGATCATTGTGGAGAAGAACACCGTTGAGCCAGACAGGTATCATGCAAGGTATGCACCCTTCTACCCGGCATGGTTGGAGGATAGCCTAGCTAGGATACTTGAGCCAATAATTGGTCGAGGAAACAAGGTCATAGACAAAGATGCTAAGACCCAAGTCAAATACAACAAATTGCGCAAGAAGATTCATGACTCCGAGGCTGAACAACAGGAGATACACGAGACAAACATGAGACTGATCAATGAATGTATGGAGATGGCTATCACCTCTAATGAAAGGTTAGAATATCTGGAGCAGGGTTTGTTGGAACTGGAGGGAAAAATAAGAATGAGGATCGAAGACTGCCAGAATGCTGAAGGCGGCGAGGGAGGACATCTAGCAAGAGTCTACCTGCTGCTGGGCCTGCGCGAGCTGGGGAACTTGGTCGATGGAGTTAGAAAGATCAAGGCTGGGGAGGGTCCTTCTGGGACCAAGTAGATTAGATTTATTTGCTTTTCTAAATGTAATAAGGCCAAGTGCCAATAGTGACTTATCTTAGTGTCGTTTTGGGATCATCTATTTTTATATTAATGAAATTAGGCATTTATTGGCATGTGAGTTTTCCAAATCAATTTGTTGCTAGGTCTACCTCGGGCACAATGAGGCTCCCAAATTGGGACACAGATTTACATTTCGGCAATATGTGTTTAAATACTGCAAATACTCTTTTAGAACTATTACTGACTTGGCTACCTTTTGTTTCTTTCTTTCTTTCTTTTTTGATTATTCTCGTTCCCCAAAGGTTGGTTCGCGCATACTGGCATCATCAGCTTATCACACAAGATCCAGGGGCCCTCCACCTTCTCCTCCTCCTAGTCCACCAAAAGGCAGAGGAAAGCAAAGATGACTAATTTGAACGGCACCAGAAAAGACAACAATACACATGTTGAGCATGCAGAAGCTTCTGATGGTCGGGGTACTCAGGCCCCAAATGATGCGGTTTCATGGCTTGACCAGAGAATACTAAAACTCCAGGGTGAGCTCGAGCAGGTCTGGAACTTAGCAAACCTATCCTTCACATTCAACATCCCAGACGTCAACCATTCAAACACCTAGAACCCCGCACCACCTCAAAACACACTTAACAAGAGTCCACAGAATCGTCCCCCACCTCACCATTATACAACCCCACCACAAAATCAAACTACCCCTCCACAATACCAACAAAACACCTACCATACTCCACAAATACTCCACCAATCATTCCCGAGCCCTAGACCTCCACCAATGATCACCATTATACCCAAACTCCCGGTCACCAAAACAACCCTACATACGTGGAAACCCTACCCCACTCCACTAAACCCTTATCCTATACACCAAAATCTGCTGAGAAGGACCTGATCCTTAAGAACCTGGCCGAAGAGCTCAAGAAGTTGACAAGTCGGGTTCAGGGCGTCGAAGGAGGCAAAGGGATATAAGGTCTGAACTATGAAGACCTATGCATACAGCTATATGTAGAACTGTCGGAGGGTTACAAACCTCCCAAGTTCGAAGTGTTTGACATAACAAGTGATCCCAAGGTTCATCTAAGGACTTATTGTGACAAGCTTGTAGGGGTCAGAAAGGATGAAAGGATCCGAATGAAGCTTTTCATTAAGAGTCTTACATGAGATGCTTTGTCCTGGTACATAAGCCAGGATCCTAAGAAATGGGCCAACTGGGTGAGTATGGCGTCTGACTTCACGGACAGATTTAGGTTTAACATAGAGAATGCGTCGGATGTCTTCTACATCCAGAACTTAAAGAAGAAGCCTACTAAGACCTTCCGCGAGTATGCTACCCGTTGGATGTCAGAAGCAGCAAAAGTCAGGCCGACATTGGACGAGGAACAGATGAACAAGTTCTTCATCAGGGCACATGATCTGCAGTACTATGAAAGGTTGACGGTCATTGAAAACCATAAGTTCTCCGATATTATCAAACTCAGAGAAAGGATTGAAGAGGGCATTAAAAGCGGTATGGTGACAATCTTCGAGGCACTGTAGGCCACAAATAAAGCATTGCAGTCAGGGGGTATATCGAAGAAGAAGGATGCGGGAACTGTAATGGTCGCCCAAGGATCAAAAACTCCACTTGTATATCAGACCTCCCCACTTACATACCAAGCACCTCCACCCACATATCAACCATCACCTCCTATATATTCCCAACCAGCCACTTCTTATCACACATATAATTCCCAACCATCTCACTTTCAGTCACCTCCAACTCCTCCAAACTACCCAGGACCCCAACCTAACTTTGACCGCAGACCACCCAAACAATACACTGCCATTGCTGAACCCATTGACTAGCTGTATGAAAGGTTGAAGGATGCATGTTACATCACTCTTATCCCTGCTGTGGCCATGGAGAATTCATCCCAATCGGTCAACCCAAATAAGACCTGTGCATATCATTCTGGCATGAAAGGCCACACCATTGTCGAGTGTCAGACACTGAAGGATAAGATCCAGACCTTGATCGATAATAAGGTCATCTAAGCAAAGGAAGCTACACCAAATATCCTCTATAACCCCCTCCCAGATCATAGTGGTTAAGGTATCGAAGTGATAGAGACCGATGAGGAATGGGGTCCCCAGGTATCAATTGGAGTTATCAAAGAGGGTGACAATCCTAAGAAACCCCAGTCACGCTCAATCCTATTATAGTACAGATACAACAGCCCGTGGAGGTTGAGGTAACTGCAACAGTCCTATTTGAATTTGAGGTAGCACCGCCCGCAGCTACAATTGTTCCATTCGAGGTGGAAGTAGCCATACCATTTACAGTGACAGTATCAACCACACCGCCTTTCAAGACCAAGGCTGTACCCTGGGATTATGTGGCCGTGGGTAGAAGAAAAGGAAAGACCAAAATGGAAGAATCTGGCGCTGCACAAGGGATGACCAGAACGGGAAGAGTCTATACACCAGAGCATTTGGGAGAATCCAGTAAGCAGGCCTACAACAAACCGCCCGTTATTGAAACAGGCCCGGATGACTTTTGGAGGAAAGTACAAGCGAGGGAGTATACAATCATCGATCATTTGAACAAGACTCCCGCTCAGATATCTATCCTATCGCTGCTACAGAATTCAGAGGTGCACAAGAATGCTCTCTTAAAGGTGTTGAGTGAAGCATATGTACCTAACAACATCACTAGTGGAGAAATGGCCAACATGGTGGGGCAGGTGCTGGAAAGCCACAAGATCACCTTCCACGAAGACGAGCTGCCACCCGAGGGTTTGAATCACAACAGGGCACTGCAAATTACAGTCTAATACGAGGAAAATTTAATTTCCAGAGTCTTGATAGACGAGGGATCCAGTCTTAATGTTTGCCCTTTGACAACATTTAAGAGGTTGGGCAACGAGAAGGGACTATGAATATGAAGGCATTTGAAGGGTCTCAGAGAGCTACCATTGGAGAGATTATTCTCTTCTTGCAGATGGGGCCTACATGGTTTGATGTCGAGTTCCATGTACTGGATATATCTGCATAATACAATCTATTTTTGGGACGACCATGGATACGTGTCGCTGGGGTTGTAGTGCCAACCTTGCACCAGGCAGTGAAATTCGAGTGGAACCACCAAGAAGTAATAATCCATGGAGATGGGAGCAACTCCATTTACACCTGCCAGACCATCCCGGTGGTTGAAAATAGAAGGAAGCTAGGTGGAGAGACCTACTATCATATCGAGCGGGTCAACGCGATCGACAAAGATAAATGGTGGGATAGCAAGATAGCAAGCCTGATGGCATGGAGAGGGTATGAGCCGGGCAAGGTTCTTGGTAAAAATATTCAGGGCATCTCCAAGCCAATACAACCATAGCGCCATGGTACCACTTTCAGGTTGGGATATCAGTACACCTAGAAAGAGTATCAAGACTGGTCACCACCATGGCGTGGTCCGTACTATCCACTTGAGCAGCCTGTACCGCACCTAAGTAAGACTTTTCAGCAGACTGACATCATATGGGGATCAGAGGAGGAGGAAGCATTGGCCGCCTTGAGGAACATGTTCCTGGAAGATGATGACATAGACTGTTGCGTGATTATTAAGGAGAAGGAGGAGGAAGGTCCTACCATCCGAGTGTGGAGAGAGGAACATTCCTCAAGAATTGGGTTGTCAGATCATCCAGAGCCCGACGAGTCCCGAGGTAGCAAGGCTGAACAACATTATTTATTTTGTTTTCTAAGAAAAAAAATTATTTCTCTTTTGGAATTTTGTTTTAAATAATATTTCTAATGTTCCAAAACATTGCTAAAATCTCTTATGCTTTCAATAAATTGATGTTTATTATTACCACTTTTCTCTCTATACAACATCACTATTTCCTATCTCAATGAACCGAAAACTGTGACATGTAATGAGGCAACGCACCAAAAGGATAGTGATTCAGAAGAACAAGATTTTATACCTGAGGAAATAATCAGAGAAGTAGAGGACTTTGAGAACAAGACTAAGTCCAACCAGGACGAAATTAAAATAATCAACTTGAGAGATTCTGATACTGTCAAGGAGATCCGCATCAGCATTCACTTATCGCTATCAGAAAAAGAAGAGTACACATAGTTCTTGAAAGAGTATGAGGACATATTTGCATGGTCATACGATGATATGACCGGGTTAAGTACATCTATTATGGCTCATAAGTTGCCCACAAACCTAATGTGTCCGCCAGTAAAACAGAAACTTTGGAAATTCAAGCCTGATATGAGTATGAAAATCAAGGAGGAGGTTACCAAGAAAATCAAGGCCAAGGTCCTCAGGGTGGTTGAATACCCAACTTGGCTAGCCAACATCGTTCCAGTTTCGAAAAAGGATGGGAAGGTCAGAGTCTGTGTTGATTATCGGGATCTCAATAGAGCCAGCCCAAAGGATGATTTCCCACTTCCAAACATACACATCTTAATCGACAATTGTGCAAAGCATGAACTCCAGTCCTTTTTAGATTTTTTCACCGGTTACCATCAGATCTAGATAGACGAAGAGGATGCTGAGAAAACGACCTTCATTACACCATGGGAGGTTTACCGTTACAAGATGATGTTGTTCGGCCTAAAGAATGATGGGTCCACCTACATGAGGTCCATGACTACTATCTTTCATGAAATGATACATAAGGAGTTTTAAGCGTATGCGGACGATGTCATCATTAAATCAAAGAAATCCACGGATCATATATCGGACATGAGGAAATTCTTCGACAGATTACGGAAGTACAACCTGAAGTTAAACCCCGCAAAATGTGCATTCGGGGTTCCTGCCGGAAAATTCTTGGGATTCATTGTCAGCCGTCGAGGGATAGAATTAGATCCGTCAAATGTCAAAGCCATCAAAGAGCTACCACCGCCAAAGAATAAAAAGGATGTAATGAGTTTTCTAGGACGGCTAAACTACATCAGCCGCTTCATAGCACAGTCAACAGTAATATGTGAGCCGATTTTCAAGATGTTAAAGAAGGACGTTGCAACCAGTTGGACCGAGGATTGCCAAAGGGATTTCGACAAGATCAAGTAGTACCTATCAACACCACCAATCTTGGTCCCGGCAGAGCCAGATAGACCATTGCTACTCTACCTCGCAGTACTAGATTGAGCTTTCCACTGCGTTTTGGGGCAGCATGACGAGACAGGAAGAAAAGAGCATGCTATCTATTACCTGAGTAAGAAGTTTACTCCATATGAAGCACAATACTCTCTGCTGGAACGTATCTGCTGCGGTCTGACCTGGATAGCTCAAAAGCTGAGGAATTACTTCTGTGCTTACACAACATATCTCATATCAAGGATGGATCCCTTGACGTATATATTTCAGAAACCCATGCCCACCGGCAAGCTGGCTAAGTGGAAAATCTTGTTAAGCGAGTTCGACATTGTCTATGTAACTCAGAAGGCAGTCAGTGGATAGGCATTAGCGGATCTTGCTGAAAACCCCGTGGAAGGAGAATACGAACCCCTGAAAACGTATTTTCCTGATAAAGTGGTATTTTAGGAAAAGACATTGTTGATTCCTACGACGGTTGGAGATTGTCCTTTGACGGAGCAGCAAATTTTAAAGGTGCCGGCATTGGAGCTGTTTTGGTATCGGAAACTGGTCAACATTATTCGGTATCTGCAAAACTCAGATTCCCCTACACCAACAACATGGCGGAGTATAAAGCTTGCATATTAGGGCTCAACATGGTTGTTGACATAAATATTCAGGAGCTGCTGGTAATCGGTGATTCAGACTTACTTGTGCACCAGGTACAAGGAGAATGGGCCACCAAGAATTCCAAGATATTGCCATATTTGCACCATGTGCAGGAATTGAAGAAAAGGTTCACGAAGATAGAGTTTCGACATGTTCCAAGGATTCAAAATGAGTTCGCCGATGCATTGGCCACTTTATCATCAATGATACAACATCAAGACAACAACTTCATTGATCCTATACAGTAAGGATCCACAGTCAAGCGACATATTGTGCTCATGTTGAAGAAGAAATAGACGGGAAGCCTTGGTTCCACGACATCAAAGAGTACCTAACAAAAGGGGAATACCCGGAGCATGCAAACCATACTCAGAAATGCATGCTTCAGAGGTTGTCCAATCTTTTTTTCCACAGCGGAGGAAACCTGTATAGAGGAACTCCCGACTTGGGACTATTGAGGTGTGTCGACATGAAAGAAGCTTCTAAGTTGCTTGAAGAGATACACACCGAAACCTACGACCCGCATATGAATGGTTTTGTCTTGGCCAAGAAGATACTTAGGGCTAGCTATTTCTGGATGACCATAGAGACAGATTGCATACGGTATGTTCAAAAGTGCTACCAATGTGAAGTGTATGCAGATATGATAAAAGTGCTGCCAAACGAGCTCAATGCAACGAGCTCACCTTGGACCATTGCCGCTTGGGGAATGGATGTCACTGGTCCAATTGATCCCACCGCCTCAAATGGGCATCGATTTATTTTTGTAGCCATCGATTACTTCACCAAATGGGTCGAAGCAGCATCTTACAAAGCAGTGACTAAGAAGGTCGTTGTGGTTTTTGTCCGCGACCGGATTGTTTGTCGGTTCGGAGTTCCAGAGTCCATCATCACTAACAATGCCACCAATATCAACAGTGATCTGATGAAAGCCATCTGCGGGACTTTCAAAATCAAGCACAAGAATTCCACATAATACAGACCCCAAATTAATGGAGATGTGGAAGCTTCCAACAAGAATATCAAGAAGATACTTAGGAGAATGGTAGAAAATCACAAACAATGGCATGAGAAGCTACCGTTCGCTTTGCGAGGATACCGTACCACAGTCCGTACATCAACCGGGGCAATTCCCTACTTGCTGGTTTATGGTAATGAACCTGTTATTCCCACAAAAGTAGAGATTCCTTCCTTGAGAATCATACAAGAAGTCGAGCTCAGCGACGCAGAATGGATAAGGACTCTTTATGAGCAGCTAGCCCTCATAGGCGAAAATAAGATGAATGCAATATGTCACAGACAACTATATCAGAACAGAATGTCCAAAACCTTCAACAAAAGAGTCAAGCCGGGATATTTCACATCGGGGCAGCTGGTGTTGAAGAAAATCTTTTCGCATCAAGAAGAAGTCAAAGGGAAATTCTCTCCCAATTGGCAAGGTCCTTACATGGTTCACAGAGTATTGACAGGAGGAGCCCTCATACTCGTGGAAATGGACGGAGAAGTTTGGCCAAAATCAATCAATTTAGATGCAGTCAAGCGATATTATGTGTAACCGTTTATGTTTTTCGCATATGACGTAAATTGAACTACGCTCGATACGATTCACGTTTAAGAGGGGATACGTAGGAAGCCCTCCGGGTTCGGTCACAATTCAATAAAATTTCCATTTTCCCCACAATTAAAAACTGGGCAGAAGTTTTAGGAAGACCCTCAAAATTCCGAAGCAAGTTTAGCCGATCGCTGCATACATCAGTCAGGAATGTTTGTCCACCTAACTGGGGCAGAATTTTGAGGAGAATCCCTCAAAATTCTACAACAAGAGAAGTCACAATATCTTTGATCGTGCCACAGTCACTGGTTCATCTAACCAATTTTTAAAAAACCACATTTTATTGTATCTTTGAAATCTAGGCATGCCTGCTTTCGAAATAAACCCTGTTTAGCAATTGCTACCCCCAACGATTTGAACAGGATCTTCAAATCAAGCGAAGCAAGTCAAGTAAGCCGACGGAGGAACAAACCGACCTCCCCCTACAGAACTCACAATTTTTCTTTGAATGCAGGAACAAGGAATACACGCACTCTGGATTCACATTCCTCATAACAACAAAGATACCCAAACTCATTTCCAGCTAAGAAATACTTTTCTATCATCTATTATTTGTTCTATTTGCATGGGACTAAGCTCTGTCCCAAATCCTGCATGAATCTAAGCCCTCATATTTGCATAATGTTAAGCATTGTCTTTTAGTTGCATGAGACTAAGCTCTATCTCAATCTTGCATGCGGCTAAACTCTGCTTCCATATTTGCATAAGGCTAAGCATTTCCTTTTATTTGCACGAGACTAAGATATGTCTCAATCTTGCACGAGGCTAAGCCCTGCCTCAATATTTTTATAAGTATAAGCATTGCCTTTTATTCGCCTGAGACTAAGCTCTGTATCAATCTTGCATGAGGCTAAGCCCTGCCTCTCTATCTGCATAAGGCTAAACATTGCCTTTTAGTTGCATAAGACTAAGCTCTGTCTCAATCTTGCATGAGGCTAAGCCCTACCTCCATATTTGAATAAGGCTAAGCATTGCCTTTATTTGCATGAGACTAAGCTCTGTGTCAGTCTTGCACGAGGCTAAGCCCTGCCTTCAAATTTGCATAAGGCTAAGCATTGCCATTTATTTACATGAGACTAAGCCCTGTCTCAATCTTTGCATGGGACTAAGCTCTGTCCTGAATCTTGCAAGAGGGTAAGCCCTGCCTCGATATCTGCACAAGGCTAAGCATTGCCTTTCATTTGCATGATACTAAGCCCTGTCTCAATCTTTGCATGGGACTAAGCCCTGTCCCGAACCTTGCACGAGACTAAGCACTGTCTCTCTTGCACTATCTATTTTCTCTTCTTTCGGGCTAAGATCTGCCCTCAACTTCATACAAGACTAAGCCCTGTCTTGTTGCTCCTAGAATCATATCTTTGCACATCATGGGCTGAAATACTGCCAACCTGTCCTAAGGCGTCATAATCTAAAGGCATTATCCTCATAGACGAAAGACACCATGCCATGGCCTGAGGATCTCCCGAACTTGCATATCATTATTCAAAGGCGTCATGGTTCAGAGGCACTGATCACGCTCAACTATGTCTTGTAGAAGACTAAGCGGGCGTTGCAAATATAATCC
>ML377994.1:0-41282 GCA_005239525.1 Nicotiana knightiana | reverse complement strand
TAATGCGCATAAAATGTAAGGTGTATCACATGTTAAACTATGCAATTTAGTCTCGCATCAGGGCCTAAAGATAATAGTGATTGTTTCTGTGCTAATTTTTGATAACACACGTTATTTTCACACCTGTTCTCGTCGAAGATTCTTTGTTTTTAGGTTTAAACATGTCAAACTCACAAAAATCACCCGTACACGGCAATCATGGCCTTGGATTTCATAGGGAAATGATAATGTAGCTGCTCCAGGGACCGGTGTACCATCGCTTAACCCCGGGGTTATGCCGATTGTGGAACCAGTCGATGTTAGTTCGCACATTGCTTTGAATGCAGACTTGGGCGTAGACCTCAGAGGAAGTGTACGCGGGGAGGTCCGACCTGGTGGTCAAGGAACACAGGGTAAATGAGACGGGGGAGTAAGCCTCTAGGTAATCTTCAAAATGCTACAAGCTCAGCAGGTTGCTATCGCTCAGCTACAAAGTCAACAAAAAACTTTGAGTGTGGTTGAACCAGAAATCACTCGCGTACTGAGCCGGTGCCGGAAAGGTCAAACGGTAATGGGTCGGGGACTGATCCTACAATCATGAAAATGCTCGAAGAGATCACCAAAAGAATCGAGTTAGGAGAAAAAAGGATCGAAGATAATGACAAAAAGGTGAAGACATACAACTCCCGAGTCGATCAAATAGTAGGGGCACCTCCGATTTTAAAGGGTTTGGACTCCAAAAAGTTCGTGCAGAAGCCTTTTCCCCCAAGCACGACCCCGAAGCCTATTCCAAAGAAGTTCCGCATGACGGACATACCTAAATACAATGGGACCACCGATCCTAACAAACATATCACTACATACACATGTGGTATAAAAGGGAATGACTTAGAAGACGATGAGATCGAGTCCGTTTTGCTGAAAAGATTTGGAGAAACTTTGTCTAAGGAGGCAATCATTTGGTATCACAACTTGCCACAGAACTCCATTGATTCATTTGCCATGTTAGATGATTCTTTTGTGAAGGCGCACGCTAGGGCCATAAAAGTTGCAACGAGAAAATCGGATGTTTTCAAGATAAGATAAAGGGACAACGAGATGCTGAGGGAGTTCGTGTCCTGATTTCAGATGGAGCGAATGAAGTTACCACCTATTATAGATGATTGGGTCATTCAAGCTTTCACACAAGGGTTAAACGAGCGGAGCTCGATAGCATCACGATAGTTGAAGCAAAATCTGATTGTGTATCTAGCTGTAACTTGGGCAGACGTGCACAATCGATATCAATCGAAGATTAGGGTCGAGGACGACCAATTAGGAGCCACCTCGGGTTCATTTTATCCAAACAGGTTAGCAATTAAAGCCCCAAGGGATACCAACAAGGAGCCGAGGTCGAATAGGGAACGATATCAGCCATATACTGCAGAGCTAAGGAATAATGTCTCGAGACGCAATTCTTCCCAGAATGATCGAAGAATTGATCAAGGGAAAAATTCTCGGGGACTCATGAGTAAAAATGGAATTGATAAGCATACCGACCCCGCAGAAGTACCCCGATTATCAGAGTATAATTTCAGTAGCGATGCATCGGGGATTGTATCGGCTATCGGGAGAATCAAGGACACTAGGTGGCCCAGACCTATACAAACCGATCCTTCTCAAGGAAACCCAAACTTGATGTGTAAATATCATGGTACACATGGCCATAGGACCGTGGACTGCAGACAGTTGAGAGAAGAGGTAGTTCAATTATTCAACAAGGGTCACCTTCGAGAATTCCTCAATGACAGATCCAAAATTAGACACCAATAGAAAGAATGAGCAAGAAGAACCTCAGCATGTTATCCACATGAGCGTTTGTGGGGTCGACATCCCACAAGGACATGTCTTCAAACGCACCAAAGTTTCGATTACAAGGGAGAAACGGACCTGAGACTACATTCACGAAGGCACCCTTACATTCAACGACGAGGAGATAGAAGGCCTCTCTCAGCCGCACAACGACGCCTTGGTAATTTCTATTTTGCTAAATAAAATTCAAGTTAAACGTGTTCTTGTGGATCCAGGTAGCTCGGCAAACATAACCAGGTCGAGGGTTATAGAGCAGCCCGGACTTCTAGATCAAATTGTACCTGCATCTCGAGTCTTAAAAGACTTCAACATGGCTAGTGAAACAACAAAGGGAGAGATAATCCTACCGGTGAATGTAGCCGGGACCATCCAGGGCACATAATTTCATGTCATCGAAGGTGACATGAGGTACAATGCACTGCTCGGATCCATAACATGAGGGCGGTGTCGTCAACCCTTCACCAAATGATGAAGTTTCCTACAATAGATGGTGTGAAAACGGTTTATGGGAACAACACGCAGCGAAGGAAATGTTTGCAGTTCATGAGTTGACGCCGACACCAACACCTTCGACCTCAGAAAAATCGGACATCAAAGACAAGTAGATGGCTAAATAGCAATCACCGTGCCCAGCCCCGATCGAGTCAGAGGAATAGGTAATCGAGGAAGAAGAGGAGGATTTCTTCATCCCTCGAGCTTTCGTTGTTCCCGACGAATCATATGCAACCAAGTCAACGGTCGAGGAGCTGGAACAGGTGATATTGATCGAGCATCTGCCCCAACGGAAGGTATACCTAGGAACAGGATTAGCCCTCGAACTCAAGAAAAAACTCATTCAATTCCTTATCAATATCATAAATTGTTTCCCTTGGTCCTATTTAGACATGACAGGGATGCCACCGGAGATAACAACGCATCAGCTAAGTCTAAATCTAGGGTTTAAACCTGTGAAGCAAAAGAGAAGGCCCCAGTCCGAGGTAAAGCATGCATTCATAAAGGATGAGGTAACTGAACTTCTCAAAATAGGGTCCATTAGGGAAGTAAAATACCCGGAATGGTTAGCCAATGTGGTCGTAGTCCCTAAAAAAGAAAACAAACTTAGAATGTGCGTATATTACAAGAACTTAAACAAGGCATGCCCTAAAGACTCTTTTCCACTAGCTAACATCGATCGTACGATCGACGCCACGGCCGTCCACGAGATCCTTACCCTTATCAATGCCTATTCCGGGGACAATAAAATTAAGATGAACTCGGAGGAGCAGGAAAAGACCTCATTTATCACCAAGTATGGAACATATTGTTATAACGTAACGCCCTTTAGGCTAAAACATACAGGAGCTACATACCAATGCCTAGTTAATAAAATGTTCGAGCAACAGATAGGTAATTCAATGGAAATTTACATTGACGACATATTAGTTAAGTCCCTATGCGTAGAGTAATGTGCTTTCGGAGTCAGCTCGGGCAAGTTCCTGAGTTTCATGGTGTCAAATTGGGGGATCGATATCAACCTCGATAAAATTAAAGCCATCGAAGATATCACCGTTGTGGACAACGTGAAAGCCGTACAACGGCTAACCAGACGGATAACTGCTTTGGGCCGGTTTATCTCGAGGTCGTCAGATCGGATTCACAGTTGCTTCTCCTTACTCAAAAGGAAAATGATTTCGCATGGACCCCCGAATGTCAACAATCATTGGAGGAATTAAAGCGATACTTATCGAGCCCACCTGTGCTTCACACTCTGATGGGGGATTAGAAGTTGTACTTATACTTGGTTGTGGACGAAGTAGCGGTAAGTGGCGTACTAGTCCGAGAAGAGCAAGATATGCAATTTTCTATTTATTATGTAAGTCAAACCTTAGGAGATGCTGAAACTAGGTATCCGCATTTATATAAGTTAGCACTTGCATTAATAAGTGCATCTAGAAAATTGAGGCCATATTTTCAGTGTCACCCCATATGTGTGTTAACCACTTATCCTCTCTGAAGTATTTCGCACAAGCCCGAGTAATCGGGCCGATTGGCCAAATGGGCCGTCGAACTTGGTGGGTACGATATCGAATATCAACCCCGGACGGTCATCAAGTCTCAAATCTTAGCTGACTTCGTGGCCGATTTTGCGCCAACCCTCGTACCCGAAGTGGAAAAGGAACTTCCACTAAAGTCAGGTACATTATCGGGTGTATGGACCCTCTTAACGGACAGAGCCTCGAATGTGAAAGGGTCCGGGCTCGTCATTGTTTTGAAGCCACCTACGGGTAGAACTATTAGACAATCTGTCAAAACTTCTAGGTTGACTAACAATGAGGCCGAGTACGAGGACATGATTGCTAGTCTCGAATTAGCTAAAAGCCTGGGGGCTGAGGTAATCGAGGCCAAGTGTGACTCCCTTCCGGTAGTGAACCAAGTGAACAAAAGCTTTGAGGTTCGGGAAGATAGGATGCAAAGGTATTTGGACAAGTTGGAAGTAACATTGCACTGCTTCAAGGAGTGGACTCTAAATCATGTGCCTCGAGAACAAAATGCTGAGGCCGATGCACTTGAGAATTTAGGGTCATCAGTCGAAGAAGATGATATTGTCTCGGGAACTGTTGTCCAGCTATCGAGATCCGTGGTCGAGGAAGGTCATGCCGAGATAATTCTACAAGTTTGACTTGGGATTGGAAGAATAAATATTTTGAATATATAAAGCACAAAAATCTCCCTTCGGACCCTAAAGAGTCGAGAAGCCTACGAGCTAAAGCAGCCCGATTCATGTTGGATGAAGACAGAATGTTGTACAGGAGGACCCTCGATGGACCATTGGCGGTATGCTTAGGACCGGGGGACACCGATTATGTTTTACTAGAAATTCATGAAGGCACTTGTGGGAACCACTCCGGAGCTGACTCATTGATTCAAAAAATTATTAGAGCATGATACTACTGGGATAGCATGGAGAAAGACACTAAGGATTTTGTTCGAAAATATGATAAATGCCAAAGGTTTGCACCAATGATACATCATCTTGGAGAACAACTCCATTCAGTCCTATCCCCGTGGCCATTCATGAAATGAGGGATGGATATCGTCGGCCCTCTGCCAACGGCACCAGGTAAAGCTAAGTTCATTTTATTTATGACTGACTACATTTCTAAATGGATAGAAGCACATGCCTTCGAGAAGGTCAGAGAAAAATAGGTCATAGACTTCATATGATATCACATCGTCTGTCGATTTGGGATACCCGCTGAAATCGTATGCGACAACGGGAAGAAATTCATCGGAATCAAGGTAACAAAGTTCCTCTAAGAACACAAAATAAAGAGGATCTTATCGACACTATATCACCCAAGTTCCAATGGACAAGATGAACCCAAGAACAAGACCATTATCCAAAACATAAAGAAAAGGTTAAGTGACGCTAAGGGGAAATGGAGAGAGGTTCTGCCCGAGGTCCTTTGGGCGTACCGAATGACATCAAAGTCCAGCGGCCTTAATCCCAGTCGAGGTCGGGGAACCTAGCACCAGATTTTGGCATGCAATGGAGGAATCAAATCACGAGGGTATGAACACTAGCCTCTAGCTATTGGATGAAAAATGAGAAGTTGCGCTTGTTCGGATGGCCGCACAGAAACAAAGAATCGAGAGATATTATAATAGAAGGTCCACCCTTCGCCATTTCAGAATCGGGGTCTTAGTTATAAGGAAAGTCACCCTCAATACTCAAAACCCGAACGAAGGGAAACTAGGCCCAAATTGGGAAAGACCATACCGAGTCATCAGAGTCGTCAGAAAAGGATCTTACAAACTTAGCACGATGGAAGGCGAACAATTTCCAAACAATTGGAATGTATCACTGCTCAAACGATATTATTGCTAAGGTATGAATTTCTCCCTTTTTCCATTAACTCACTACAGATGCTCGATCGAGGACATCGAGGGCACCCTTCTATACGAAGACCTTAGGTTTTAAAACATGTGTTGCATTCTTTTTTTCCTTAGATCCAGTTTTATCCCAAATGGATTTTTCCGGCGAGATTTTTAACGAGGCAACAACTATGTGCTACCTAAGGAAAATTCAACAGTATACAAGGATTCTTTTCAATCAACCTCAAATACTGGGGGGCATCACCCTTAGAGGCTATATTTTCGAGAAAAGTACTTCATTCCAAAGAGGGCTTCGATAGGAAAATTTTGTAATGGGCCAAACGGTTAGAAGAACCATGTCCATATAGAATAGCCAAGCCCCGATGGTAAAACATGAGCCATGATGGAAAAACATGTACACATGTATTAAACACTTTGTGTCTTGAAGAAATTTGCTACTATACGAGCTCCATACTTGTGATTTTCTGTGAGAAACGGCTCAAGGTCCAAAACACAAATACACCTGGAATACTCGGAAACTGTCATTGACAGTCAGTACATCCGAGTTGTCTAAAATCGAATTCGTAAGACCTCAAAGAGGCATCCCTAGACATAAAGGCCAAGGCTATCACACTCGTGGACTAACATTTCAAACAAGTTCGAAATGATATCGGGAAATAATTCTAAGAGACGTGCCCGAAGGCTACGTCCATATTAAAGACTACGGTCATATAAAAAGGCTACGACCGAAATAATGCGGCTCGGAGACATCCGACTTCCGCCATTAACTAAAGGCCTTCAAATACTTCGGTTAACCGGTCAAATAAAGGCTACCCTCGGCAAAATAATCAAAGGTCTTCGATAAAATCAACCCTCGAGAAACCTAAAGAGGTATCGAATTACTTACACAAAAACTTGTGCTAAGGCACTAAAAACAAAGGGTCCCGATTGACACTAAAACCCTCGAAAAAGCCAATGGGTAAAAAATGCATGCCAAGGAATAAATATAAAATTTTTTATTTACTGTCTTTCAAGATGAAAAGGGGAAACAATAGCCATCTCTTAGACACCATAACAACCCAACTTAAAAGAGCCTAAGGGCCGATAAACTTAGGGTTCAAGACCTTGTTCTCACCCCATTTGAACCCAATGGTTCGATTATCCCGAGCTCGAATAAATATTTTGATCATGTATCAGAGACTTGCCATTATTCAGAAAAGGATCTATGCCCCAAAGGTTCAAATCTTATTCAAACTCGACCACGACAACTTCAAAAGAAACCATCTGAGACAGAATCTCGAATACACCGTTAGAAGAATAAAATTATTGCAAAAAATTGTAAGGTAAGAAATATTAAGAAGGCATTCAAGGAAGTTTCTTCTTTTTATATATTCAAAAAATAGATATGTATAAGGATTCGACAAAAGGTAGAATACAAAAGAGAAAGAAAATTCCTATCTGTACCTCGGGAGCAGCTCCTCCTTCGGGAGCAGCTTCTCCCTCGGGGGAAGCTTCTCCCTCGGGGGCAGCTTCTCCCTCGGGGGCAACTTCTTCATCAAGAGTGTTTTCTTCTTGGGGCCCCTCTTCATTATCGGACCCGCCTTGGTTGCCTTCACTATCGTCATCATCATCGGAGGAGACAAGAAATCTGGCATCGGCTTCCATCGCCCTTGATTGAGCAATCTCTTCAATGAGGCTGAAGCCTCTAGCATGAATCTCTTCATGGGTATCCATACCACTCTCTTTGAAACCTTGGAGTTGGGTCTCGACCGATGCTAGTTAGGCTATTTCCTCTTCTTTCCCCGCAGCAAGGCATCCATCTTTTCCTTCCATTGGTTGCACTCAGCATTAACCCGATTGAACTCACCTCGAGGCTGCCCCATCATCTCCACCTTTTGTTTCAGCTGAGACGTCGAAGTATTAGCTTCCACAGTTGGGACGAGAAGACCATACTCTTTCAAAACGATAGTTACCTGCTTGTGTAGCTCGTCCTCATACTCTCGAGCCTTGGCTAACTCTGCCCGAAGGTCTTTGAGCTCCCTTCTCCTTTTGACTACAAAGGAGCCTCAGGGCCTTCCCTTCACCCAAGGACTTATTCAGGTCGGCCTCACACAGGCTCAGGTCGGCCATAAACTTGGTAAAAGCCTAAAAATAAAAGGAGTTATTAGTTAAAGTAAGGTGGGAAAAAGGGAAAGTGTACGTTAAAAATAAATGCTTACCTTAGAAAAGAGACGTTGGGCCTCTTCGAAGGTGGAAGACCCATCGATGAGGTCGGTATCATCAACCCCAGTGAAGCAATCCTAGAAAGGATCGTCCTCACCGGGGACTCCGCCTAAGTCAGGTGTTCTCAAGGCCCGAGCTTCGCTTATGGCATCCTCGGAGTAAGCCGGTAACGACAGAGAGTCACCCATTGTCATGGCCTCGGGTAGGTCACCCGAGGCGCTCTGTTAGATCATGGGAACCTCGGAATCTGTCTTCTTCGATGTTCCCGTCGAAGTCGGAGGAACAATCATAACCTCGGGTGATTCAGGGGCTTTTCCCTCATCGCTTTTTGAGGTCTCCTCACCTGGAGGAAGGATCTCTGGCTCAGAAGGCTTGGCGGCCTCGATTGGATTTTTGTTTCGAGTCACCATCGCCTAATCCTCACCCTCATCTTCTTCTTCATCCTTGAACTGGTGGACTGAGTCTATATCCACAGGAATGACATTCTTCCTACGTCTCCGAGTAGTGCCCGCTTTATTTTGGGGGTCTTCGGGCTTCGAATCCCTTTTTCTCTTATTATCTTTCTTTTATTTTGAAATCGGGACTCGATCTTTTCCCTAGAAGGGGCCGGCCTTATTTTAGAGAAATCCCCAATGCCTACATATATCAAAACTAAGTATGAGAAAGGAGATGTCTCCGATAAAGAAAAAAGACACTAGGAATTTACCATGATGTTTGGCTTCCCATTTGCCCTTCGCCAAGTCACGCCATCGATGCTCGTCATATGAGGAGGTCGTGACTAGTTTTCGGACCCAGTCTTCGAGGTCGGGGATCACATGGGGCATCCAAGCGACCGCTGTGAATTAAGTTAAGGGCGTCATGCAAAGCATAGTCAATATACAATAAATTTTTGGGAAAACAATTCCACTTACAGTTGAAGTTCCACTTTTCTGGGAATGGGATTTCCCCCTCGGGGACGATGTCGTTGGTCCTCACTCGAATGAACCGGCTCACGCAACCTCGATCTTTATCCTCGTCATTGCTGGCAAAGAAGGACTTGGTTGTTGATGTTTAGCTTAAAGTATATATATTTTCATGTATATCACCTCATACTTTACTTTTGTTTCGTGAGTTTTAGATGTTAATTGTGATGATTTATATTGATTTGTGGTATTTTTATGTGTAGGAATGATTTGGGAGCAATTGGGGACGAAACACACAAAATTAGAGCGAAAATGCACAAAACCGGAAAAATTGCATTTTTGGGCGCCACAGGCTGGGCTTGGCGCCACCTGTGGTGCTGGAGACAATTTGCTCTTTCAAGGCAGTGCCCTGGTGGGCGCCCGACGCTACTCAGGGCGCCGATGACGGGAATTTATCCTATTTCGACCGGGACTCGATTAATTCTACCCTAGACCTACCCAACACGTATAAAAGCAAGTCTAAACTCAATTTTGAGGGGGGAACGTGATTTTGAGAGGAATACACAAGAACAGAGCCGCGGTGGAGGCCAGAATTCATCAAGTTCCATCTTTCTTCCATCAAACTTTGTAGTTTTTATGTTTCTTTGTATGATTTGCTGTTTTGCTACTATGTCTAGGTGGAGCTAAACTTCACGCTCTAGGGTTGTGGTTCTTTCATGAATATTTTTGTTCGAATATTGATTTTGATTTCTTAGTTTATCGCATTGGTTTATATATTCAATCTTGCGCTTAATTATTTGACTGCTTGATCACCAATTGAATACTATCTACGAATCTAGAGTTGAACTCGAAAGTAGAAATTCTAGATTGCATATAGGATTGAGTAAAGAAGGTTCTTGAACCTGGGCATCAGGGAACGGATTTGCAGTTAGGATAGACATATACCTAATTGCCTTGCTTGGTTAATTTATATGAATTATAAATACGTTCTTGTTTATTCTAACTCCATAGACATATAGGTGTTAGGTTAGCTTGAATAGGCGAGTAAGAACTCGACAGATTCTTATGAGAAATATTAACCATGTTAACCAATAAACCAGATAAATTAATTAGTTAATTCAATTGAAGAATACAATATGATTATTAGATAGCCCATAACCCTAGATCGTTTTCATTACATTGATATCATAAGAATCTGCTTTTCCCTTATTCAGAGTTCACTATTTGTTTTCTTTATTTTAATTAGTTTAGAATCAAATATTATTAGATTTAATCCTTGTTTAGATAATTAGGATAGTCTAATTTAGTTAATAGTTAATCACAATTCCTCGTGGGTTCGACATCCGATTTTTAGTCACTTTATTACTTGACGACCGCGTATACTTGCGTGTGTGTTTGGTCGCAACATGTTTTTGGCGCCGTTACCGGGGACTTAGAAATTAACTATTTTTCTATATTAGACTTTAACTTTTATCTTTACAAGTTTTGATTTTTTTTCTCGTTTTGTAAATATTTTTATTTTTCAAACAATTTTGATCTTTCTCTTAGTGTGTTTCTAGTTCTCTCAACATGACATTTGGAGATGAAATATCTGGAGGTAAGGTTATTGATGAAGACGCTTGGTTGGCGGAAGACTTTTATGGCCCGTCTTTCTGGGCTTGTCATAACCTGAACTCTGGGAGGTCTGGATTTGAATATGGGAGTAAGGGTTGGTATTGGGAATAATATTCACGATTAAGGGAATACGAGGAACAACATTATCTTCTAACAAAATTGGTGAATGACTGGTCTAACAAAATTGTGCTTAACTTAGATGCAGATTTGAGTGCAAAGGTTGATGCGTGTAGCGCCCAAAAATTTAATGATGAGTTGTGTGAATTTGAAAAAAAATCTTCTAGACCAAATTGAGGAGCTAAAACGAGAATACCAATCATTAGACCATATTATTCTTGAGGATGTCAATGTTGGGAAGAGTGTACCAGAGTCATATGAGGGAGAATATAATGTTATATTTGAAGACTCTAGTGCATGTAACTATGAGGATATAAATAGTAATACAATTCTAAAGTCGGGGCATGTTGGTCCTCATTCTAAACATTTCTCGACATTGTGTTTGGATGCTGACATGGAAATCGAGTCATCTGAGCCTTTGGAGGAGTCAATGGAAGAGGAACATGCTACTTACATTCTTGGATTTTTCGTGCCAGAGAGAAAAAAATACATTCCTCATATAAAGGCCGAGAAGTATAGAGTGAAAATTTTATTACTTGGCCTATTTATTTTGGTATCCCCACCAAAGGAGCATAGCCACATACTTGATGTCATGTTTGGGGTACAATTCATAAGTTCGAAGTGGAGGCAGAAAGTGGTTCACGTCGTGCCGCGACATTAAATTAGGCGCTTGTTGGGAGGCAACCCAGCTTTACTGCTTTCTTTTATTTTTGTTTAATTTTTTTATTTTATTCTTATTATTTTGTAGTATTTATTTTCGTCTTGTAGGATTATGAGCATAGGGAGCAAAGTCATTGGAAGAGTGCAAAAGCGAGCTAGACAGTGATGACTAAGTGTGGGGTTCCCACACAAAGGACGATGCCTGGGGGAAGTCTGAGTACCTCGCGAGCTGCTATTGATTCTGCCTTCGGCAAACCAGGAAGTCTCTTCTACCCTCTTATTATTTATAGTGTGCACTGAGGACATTGCAAAATTTTATGTGTGGGGTGAGGAGATTGTTTGGGTGAGTTTCTGTGTTATTTTAGCTTAGTTGTAGTACTCGTTCTTAAGTGTAGTAGCTTTTGTAAAAAAAAAAAAAAGAAACTGGACTTTTCCCGACGATGGATCTGTTGCACAATTTTCTTGAGGGATGAAGTTCGATTTAAATATACAAAAAGATTTTTTATTGTTTTTAGGTAGTTAGGTAGTATCCCTTGGTTTTTCTTTCGACACCGGTTCTTTTCCAAAGGTGTAGCTCGAACCGGGTATTCTAGTTATTGTTTATTTTTATTTTTTAGGAGTAGGTTAAGGCAAAAATTCTAGGTGCTCTAAGATACCTATTGACATGGTTGATGTTGTCTAGTTAAGTTATGGCATACGCTTTGTCTTCCTGCATATATGATTTGAATTATAATGCCCAAGTAAATTAAGTAGCCTACTGTTTGACGCCTCTTTCTTAGTTGATTGACTAGTATGCTGTCTAGTGCATTGTTGCTTAAAAATTCTCAACTTGTTATGCTTGCTTGACTTGAGAGTCACACAGAACCGTCTTGAGTGAGTCAAGTGCCATGCGTATGTAAGGATTGTTGATATTTTGTGCTATCCGGTGTAGTCTAGAACTTGCCCCGTGTGTTATCAACGCGAAATCATTAAGTTATGCTAGTCTAGGAGATGACGTAGGCGTTTCTTTCTTGATCATAAAAGTGCTTGTCACTGACAAATAAAATTTTCACGTTGCTAGCCCTTTTGAGCCTATAGACCGTTTCCTTGACAACCACATTATAAGCCTATATCCTTTTGTTCTTAATTTACATTGTTTTGATCCTTTTACCTCTTAAAGCACTTTAATTGTGAAATGAGCGCTAAAAGAAGTAAGGAAGGACTAAGTGTGGAGTGTCTTTTGAGTGGAACCATGGAAGGGCCCGTAAGGTGCACTAAAATTGTGAAAAAAAGTTCACTAGCTTATGAACTTCATAGTATGGAGTGTGTGAAGAAAAAAAAAAGAAATGAAAAAAAAGCAAATAAAAGTTCAAATAATGTAGAAAGACACACATCTCCTAATCATTCTCATTCATGCTAGTGAAACTATAAAGGTGCTTAATGGAGAAGAGGGCTATGTTATATATGATGTATGACAAGTGTATGGATTGAGAAGAAATTGAGCTTGATTTTCGAGTGTAGTGTATTAAAGTGCTTAGGAGGGTTAGTCACTATTCCTAAATATATCCTACCCGTCCCTTAGCCTAAATTACAACCTTAAAGTCCTAATTGATCCTAGATTTGGCTAGCTTAGATTAGTAGAGATGTACATTACGGGTAAGCTTATGGTACGACCACAGGAAGCACATGAATTCTTTGTGAGAGTGAGTGAATTTTGTTCAATTGTGTGATGTCCTTAATTTATGTTCAATGACATATTTGAATGTGTGGACTACTTTGATATTCACTCTTTTTCTTGTGGTGAGGGCACTTGGTCTCATGACGGATTGCTGATGTTGTATTCTTTCTTGTGTTGGATGAGTGTGTGAGTTGAGGATGCTTAGTGATAACGAGTCATCTTTTGAGGTAAGGTGGTTGTGGAGGAGTTGCTTGAGTTGTTTGAGTTCCTTGAATAATATTGAGTATACTTGGGCTATTTAAAAGCGGGAAGAATGTGAAAATTGTGTGTTCATGCTTAATTGTCAATATCGATTATATTCAAAAGGTAGGATGTTGATTGAATTAATTGTGAAGTCCTCTTTCATAGTGTTAATCACGTGTTGGAGGGTAGTATTTTGTCCCATTGCTTGAGGACGAGCAAGAGTCTAAGTGTGGGGTGTTGATGTTTAGCTTAAAGTATATATATTTTCATGTATATCACCTCATATTTTACTTTTGTTTCGTGAGTTTTAGATGTTAATTGTGATGATTTATATTGATTTGTGGTGTTTTTTATTTGTAGGAATAATTTAGGAGCAATAGGGGACGAAACACACAAAATTAGAGCGAAAACGCACAAAACCGGAAAAATTGCATTTATGGGCGCCACAGGCAGGGCTTGGCACCGCCTGTGGCGCTGGAGATAGTTTGCTCTTTCAAGGCAGCGCCCTAGTGGGCGCCCGGTGCTAATCAGGGCGCCGATGACGGGAATTTATCCTATTTCAACCGGGACTCGGTTAATTTGACCCTAGACCTACCCAACATGTATAAAAGCAAGTCTAAACTCAATTTTGAGGGGGGAACGTGATTTTGAAAGGAATACACAAGCACAGAGCCGCCGTGGAGGCCGGAATTCATCAAGTTCCATCTTTCTTCCATCAAACTTTGTTGTTTTTATATTTCTTTGTATGATTTTCTGTTTTTCTACCATGTATATGTGGAGCTAAACTTCACGCTCTAGGGTTGTGGTTCTTTCATGACTATTGTTATTCGAATATTGATTTTGATTTCTTAGTTTATCACATTGGTTTATTTATTCAATCTTGCACTTAATTATTTGATTGCTTGATCACCAATTGAATACTATCTACGAATCTAGAGTTGAACTCGAAAGTGGGAATTCTAGATTGCATATAGGATTGAGTAAAGCAAGTTCTTGAACCTGGGCATAGGGAAACGGATTCGCGGTTAGGATAGTTTTATACCTAATTTCCTTGCTTGGTTAATTTACATGAATTAAATGCGTTCTTGTATATTCTAACTCCATAGACATATAGGCGTTAGGTTAGCTTGAATAGGCTAGTAAGAACTCGACTGATTCTTATGAGCAATATTAACCATGTTAACCAATAAACCAGATAAATTAATTAGTTAATTCAATTGAAGAATACAATACGATTATTAGATAGCCCATAACCCTAGATCATTTTCATTACATTGATATCATAAAAATCTACTTTTCCCTTGTTCAGATTTCACTATTTGTTTTCTTTATTTTAATTAGTTTAGAATCAGATATTATTAGGTTTAATCCTTGTTTAGATAATTAGGATAGTATAATTTAGTTAATAGTTAATCACAAGTCCTCGTGGGTTCAAAATCCGACTTTTAATCACTTTATTACTTGACGACCACGTATACTTGCGTGTGTGTTTGGTCGCAACAGTTAACCGGCATTGAAATTTAATCAACCATCAAAAAAGCTGAGGTCGATATAAACGGATAAGATGACTGAGAGTGAGCTCGACCCCATCGGCCTTGCTGGAGAAATAGCGAAGCATGCTCACTATTCGCTAGAAAGATGGGTGAATTTGACCGAGGGTTACTTGGTATCTTTTACAAAAATCGATCACGATTGGATCGAGGGGACCTAGTTTGAAGGGGTAAGTGTAAACACTTAGGCACCCCTCCACATGGGTGGTAATGCTCTCCTCACCGGTGGGGATCTGTACCACGACCCCATCCCCCCAACCACACTCCTTTTTCATGGCATCGAGGTGTTTCTTTTTTATCGAGCAGATGTACCTCAAAGCATGCACACATCGACCAGGAACATCAGGAGGATTTTCAACGCTGAACTCTTTCTTTAAAGTGCAAGCGCTAGGAACGATCTCATGAATGGCCGACGCCTTTCTGCCTGCCGGACGGGAAGATGAGGAGGAAGTTCCCTCTTTTTAAGGATTAGTTTTTGAAGTTTTCGCCATTAGTTCTGGTTGAAAGAAGCGGAAAGAGATGGTGTTTGATAACTTTTGGCACTAAGAGGGCAGAGAAGCTAGTGGCGAAGGAGAAGGAGAAGGAGAAGGAGATGAAGAGAAGATGAGATCAGAGGAGTTGCAAAGAGGATGTAAAGTTCTTAATGAGATGAGGAACCCTTTATTTATAGGAGAGCGGCGACGTTTCGGCGGCGTTAGTGGCAGACCACCACTGGCACGCATTTAATATTTTGAGGAAGCGTACCGATGGGACGTTTCAGTCACCTCGAACTCTTACGTCACGGGGATGGTGTCATCATCAGGGACACCAACAATTCGAGGCTCAAATCGTTTCTTATCATTCTATTCTAAGAAATGCAGGGACTATCTGTATACGGTTGAAATCACGTACGCGCGATTTCATGGGTTCGAGGGGTCGCTCCGAGCCCGAGTTCAGAATGCACCAGGCAAGCCCAGTAGATCGAGCTCTTGCCTGATGACATAGTACAAGGCTCGTAGGCCGAAGTGCACGATGATTACCGAGGCCGAGTATGACCTACCCCGAGACAATGCCGTGATGGACTTGTAACAAAATAAGCGAGATTCCCGCAATGGCACAAAGATCATGGCGTGAATTCTAGAACGGATTTGTACGAATTCGTAGTAGGCGGTTAGACAGATGTACAATTAGATTCCTCACTAGAAATGAAAATGTACCTTATTTAGGACTCCCCTATTATATAAAGGGGAGCCCCTTCATTTGTAAACATCATCAATCATTGGCAAAGAATATACACTCTAACTTTTTCGCTCGTCTCTCATCAGAATTGTTCTTAGCTTTATTGTCCTTCGTTTACTGTTCATATTAGTGTACCTCGAGGCCCTCACCGCTCGAGGNAAAATCCCCTCAATGTTATGTTTTTGGGTCTATTTATATGTTTAGGATGAACCCTAAACGTGTAAAAGACTTCTATTCCAACTTGGAAACACTTAAACCCGTCAAAACTCGATTTCTGGCCGACTGGGGACCCTGGCGTTTGGACCCAAACGCCAGGCTAACGCCAGGCTAGGGCTGGCGTTTCAGCCCAAACGCCTGGCTAACGCCAGGGTGGGGCTGGCGTTTCAGCCCAAACGCCTGGCTAACGCATGGCTGGGTCAGGCTGTTTGGCTCTGTCGCCCGGCTATCGCCCGGGTGTCTCCTTTCGCGTATTTTTCGACGTATTTGCATCCTTTTAGCTCCGTTTCCATTTTCAATTCACCTACACATAAAATAAACCCCATTAGGCACATACAATGTGTATTTTTATCATTAAACCACATAAAATGCAAGGCATATAATGATTTAAATCATGAATTCTAGCCACGCATCAGGGGGGGAGGGGTTAGGAGTGCAAAACTAGTCGTTTTTTATCGTTGCCAATGGCTATTTTAAAAAAAAATAACCATTGGCTAATGGTGCAAAAACGGCCACAATTAAAAAAAATAAAAACTTAAGAGTACCGGTTCGGTATCAGTACGGGTACCGGTAGGTACATGTATGGGTACGGACCGGTCCAGTACCTTAAAAATACTAACTGGACCGATACTAAGAGTATTTTTTGGTCCCTCCGATCACCCTTACCTTTTATCCAAATCCCTTATCCCTACCTCCAATTTTGGATCGATACAGTGTGGTACGGGTAGGGATAATACCCTTCCCTTAGACGGCTCTAATCAAGACTATTAAATTATCAAGTTTCAGAAGGGTAAATAGGCCAAGGAAAAAGTTAACATGTGCATCAAATAAAAGTTGTCAAATTTTAGGGGCGGTCCGGTCTATTCTACCCAATAAATTGGTATTCTTGTAATTAGATCTTAGAAATTTGTGACAGAAAAGTCCGCACATTTGTGATAAAGTTCCACCCATAACTTTTAGTATCTTTTTGTCATTGCGTTTTTGGAATTTTACGACATAATCTATAAATCTCACATCTGTCACGAGCTTTAAGTTCTATAATTGAAAAAATCTTCATCTGTGAAAGAATCCACAAACTCTTGATCACAAATCTTGTAACGAATTAGGGACGGACATCTTGTGACTGTCTCTCCCCACTATGATTTTGTGACAGTTCTGTCGTCACAAATTTCCGTCTTTAATATTCCATCGCACATCCATGACAAATTCATCATAGGAATAATTTTTGTGACAATAATTTTGCTCGTGTTTAATTTTGATCTACATTGACTAGCTCGTTATGATCTTGTGACAGACTATTTTCCGTCACAAAGCATAATTTTTCTTATAGTGGTATTCCTGTAGCGATGAAAAAGTTAAACAAGAGTCAAGTCCTTGTTTTTAATTTTTCTAGGGATTGTTTGGTAGGAGGTATTAGAAAAACTAATGCAAGCATTAACTATATGCATTATTAATATCTTGTTTGGTTCATTTTTTTAACATGTGTATAACTAATACTTGTATTACTATGCATACTTGGCATTATCCTATGCATAAGTAATGGATAGAAAACCACGACATTAGTAATACTAAGGCTATTAATGCATGCATTAGCATAGTTAAAGACAAATTGTCCTTAAAGTCCCTAAAAGCTAGAGAATATGGAGGGCATTTTTGTAAACATCTATTTTTTAAAAAGAATTATGCAATGCATTCTAATTTTAATACACCACACCAAACAGTAGATAAAAAATAATATTTGCATAATTAATGCGTGCAAGACTAGCTCATGCATTACTAATCCATGCATTACTAATACACTTTATTCCGCAATATCCTTATACACCTATCAAACTGTGAATCTCCTACGAGCAGTCAATAGATTGTACGCGCTCGGCACATTCGTTCTCAGAAAGAAGTGTTTGTTTCTAGTTAAGAGTACGTTTCAGTTTCCAAAAATCGAAAGAGAATGTATACTGAAAACTCAATGCAATGAAAGATTAGGTCTTCCCGATATCAGGACCGATGGTTTCCAAAAACATTTTCAAAAACGATAGTTTAAACACAACGATTCCGAAATTGTTTTCCAAAAAAATACTTAATTAGTTTTTCAATAAATAAACCAAAAGTAAGTGACTGTTTGGCGAAGATTCTAAAGTCTGCCTAGTCTGAAATGATTTCTTTTTAAATGAAGTTTAAAACGGAATACTTCGGAAGAGTGACACTTTGCGCTCCATTTGAGAAATGCCTCTATAAATATTGTTGACTGCCATGGAAATGGCATTTGAGCTGGAGCAGAGATGAACTTGGGAGGAAGAGTCTAATTTGAGAGAATATGATTTTGTGAGATATCAAAACTGAATCATGTATCTTCAATAACTGTACACTGTGTATATATATACATCTCATCGCAGTATTAACTAACTTCTAGAATCTTCTAACTACTGACTAACTAACCAACTTAACTAACTGAATAATGTTACTCCTAACTTGACTCAACATCAGTTTGTTAGTTTTAACCATGGTCAACATTCCCCCTCAAGCTGATAGTTGAATACATATTCTTCATTCCAAGTCTCTGAAGCAGGTAATCATGTTGTTCATTTCCCAGAGCTTTTGTAAGAATATATGCTAGCTGCTCATTGGTTGGCACATGCTCAATTTGTATCAGGCCCTGCATTATTCTTTCTCTTACAATCTATGTCTATATGTTTTGTCCTTTCACGGAAATGAGATTGGCTGTAATTATGATTGCAGCCTTGCTATCACACATTAGCTTCCGCGGCACTTGTGCTTAAACTCCTAGTTCTTTGAATAGTCCTACTAACCAGATAATCTAAGTTGTACAAGATGCCATGCTTCTGAATTCAGCTTCAGCAGAGCTTCTTGACACTGTCCCTTGCTTCTTTGACTTCCAAGAGATTAGTGCATCTCCAAACTTTACTAAGTACCTTGTTATTGACTTTCTAGTTAATACACAAGCCCCCCAATCTGAGTCACTATCACGACCCACAATTCTAACATGTCGTGATGACATCTATCAGTGGTACTAGGCAACCCCATTTTCAAAAAAATACTTCAACATTTTTATAGAGATAAATCAAAAACCTTTTTCATAACAGAAATTCTTCATAAAAACATAAGTTTGACTCGAAAATATAGTGCGGAAAGATAGCCCCAAACATCAGGGTGTCACCAAGTCATGAGCATCTAGGTAGCCAGTCTAATAAAAATAATGTCTAAGTATCAATACAGAAAGGAAAAAAACATAGAAGGAGAGACAAGGTCTGCGGACGCCAGCAGCTACCTCGTAGTCTCTGATGCGCGCACAAACTCAACGACCTCCGTGATCGTGCACACCTGGATCTGCACATGATGTGCAAGGTATACCATGAGTACAACCAACTCAGCAAATAAGCGAAATAAATAAGGAACTAAGAAGCAGTGACGAGCTAAACAAAATACAATTCATTTCAGAAACTTCAACAATGAAAGTATACGTGAGTAAATTCCAGCAATATATAACAAGTTAGTTGCATATTTACTGAGTTCAGGTAAAATAGGCATAAAACTTTCGGAAGCTCAAACAGTAACATGAATCAGCTAAGAATAGCAACAAAGAAAGACAAATACAACCTCTCAGGATCACAGTTCCTGAAGCCCTCAATAGCTCAATAGTCGGCTCTCAGCCCTCAGTACACACACACTCAATATGTACTTGCGCTCACTGTGGGTGTACAGACTCCGGAGGAGCTCCTTCAGTCCAAGCGCTATGTCACTGTAGCGTGCAGCCCAATTCAATCTCATTGCAGCGTTCAACCCGATCCAAAATCCATAAATATCCCTAAGGTTTGTTGCGGCGTACAACCCGATCCATATACCTCACATAGTTCACAGCTCGGCACTCAGGCCCTATCTCTGTCACTAACCTCTCCAGCCTCTCGGGCTCATGGAAATCATAATATTCAGCCAAAACAGAGATAACAACAAGTATTAACAAGAAATAAGAGGGAACGAAGATATGACACACAAGTAAGACTGTGACTGAGTACAACACAACAATTAGGAGCCAATTCAACAATTATACGACTGTTGCGGGTCCCAACAGTGATATCATATGGCATAAGCATGGTTTCTAATATGAATGGCAGTCAAATTGCTAAAAGACAAGGGAAACATGTACGCAACAATAGGCTATTCGACTTTACAGTCTCACGGAACGGACCAACTCACAATCCCTCACGGTGCACGCTCACACGCCCCTCACCTAGCATGTGTGTCACCTCCAAATAATCACATCATACCAAATTTCGGGGTTTCATACCCTCAAAACCAGATCTAAGACTATTACTTACCTCAACCACGTAGAAATCCTACTCTGAAATACCCTTGCCTCTCGAATCAGTCTCCAAATGCCCCGAAAAACTAGCCACAAACAGTATGAGATAATCAATATAGGCTAAAGGGATCAATTTAACAAAAAAACTACTAAAGTATAGCCCAAAATCTGAAATCGGCTCAAACCCGGCCTCCGGGCCCACATCTCGTAATCCGATAAAAGTCACAAAACCCAAAATCCCACTCATGCACAAGTCTAACCATACTAAATTAATCAAAATCCGACACCATTTGGTCTTCCAAAACCCCAAAATCAAATCTCCAATTCTCAAGCCTAAACCCCCAAATTTCCAACTCAAATCCCTAATTAGATGATGAAGAAAACAATAGATTCATGAAATTTAGTCCAATCCGAGTTAGAATCACTTACCCTAATGTTTTTCTTGAAAATCCTCAGAAAATCGCCTCACCCCGAGCTTCCTAAGTCCAAAAATCAAAAATGGAATTCCAACCCTCGAGCTGATGTTTTCTGCCCAGAAATTTCGCACCTGCGAAAAATTCCATCAGAGGTGCGGATTCCACTTAAGATCCCAGATTCCGCATCTGCGGTCACATTATCACAGCTGCGGGCCCTTGCCCGCTTTTGCGATCCTTCCCATTCAGTCCCTTTTTCCGCTTACTGCACTTCCTCTTCTGCATCTATGGATTCGCAGATGCGCTCCTCACCTCGCACTTGCGCTTCAAGTCCAGACAAGCCTTGCCCGCATCTACGTCCTCCACTTCACTTTTTCAGGCCCGCACCTGTGGGCTCCCCACCGCAGGTGCGAAACACCAGAAAGCCAGAAAAAACCAGCAATGCCTAAGTCCAAATTTCTTTCCAATGAGCATCCGGAACACACTCGAGGCCCCGTGGACCTCAATAAAACATACCAACAAGTCATATAATCCATTAAGAATTTAGTCGAACCCTCAAAGCACCCCAAACAACATCAAAACACAGATTATACACGGATTCAAGTCTAATGAACTTCTAAACTTCCAAATTCCTTAAACGATGCCGAAACCTATCAAACCACGTCCGATTGACCTCAAATTTTGAACACAAGTCCTAAATGACACCACAAACCTACTCCAATTCTCAGAAACCAAATCCGACCCAAATATTAAAATTTCCACTTCCGGTCAAAATCTTCAAAATTTTAACTTTCGCCAATTCAACCCTACTTCTAATACAGACCTCCAAATTACATTCCGGGCGCGCTCCTAAGTCCAAAATCATCTAACGGATCTAACAGAACCATAAAAATTCAAATTCAATGTTGTTTACACGTGAATCGACATCCGGTCGACTTTTCCAACTAAAGCTTCCAATTAAGAGACTAAGTGTCTCAGTTAACCCCGAAATCACTCCGGACCTGAACCAACCAACCTGGTAAGGCATATAATAGTTATAGAGCACCAAAAGAAGCAGAAAAGGGGGGAAACAGGGCTACGTTCTCGAGATGACCGGCCATGTCGTCACATCCTCCCCCTCTTAAACAAACATTCATCCTCGAACGAGTCTAGAAACATACCTGGAATTTCAAATAGATGTGGATATCTGCTCAGCATCTCCCGTTCGGTTGCCCAAGTAGCCTTCTCCACGGACTGACCTCTCCACTGCACCTTCACTGAAGCTATATCCTTAGACCTCAACCTTCGAACCTGCAGCTCCAAAATGGCCACCAGTTCTACATTGTAAGCCAAATCACCATCCAACTGGAACGTGCTGAAATCCAAAACATGAGACGGATTGCCGACGTACTTCCAGAGCATAGAAACATGAAATACTGGATGCACACTCGACAAACTAGGTGGTAAGGAAAACTTGTAAGCCACCTCCCCGATCCTCTAAAGTACCTCAAAAGGCCAATGAACCGAGGGCTCAACTTGCCCCTCTTCCCAAACCTCATAAAACCCTTTAATGGTAATATCTTCAGCATAACCTACTCCCCAACCATATAAGACACATCACGAACTTTCCGTTCAGCATAGCTCTTTTGCCTAGACTGCGCCATGAGAAGCCACTCCTGAATCAATTACACCTTGTCTAATGCATCCTGGACCAAGTCTGTACCCAAGAGCCTAGCCTCATTCGGCTCAAACTATCCCACTAGAGATCTACACCACCTCCCATATAAAGCCTCGTATGGAGCCATTTGAATGCTCGACTGATAACTGTTGTTATATGCGAACTCCGCGAGCGGCAGAAACTGGTCCCATGAACCCCCAAAATCAATGACACAAGCATGTAACATGTCCTCCAATATCTGGATAGTGCGCTCGGATTGTCCGTCTGTCTGAGGGTGAAAGGTTATGCTCAACTCAACCTGAGTACCCAACTCTCGCTGCACGGATCTCCAAAACTGCAATGTAAACTATGTGCCTCTATCTGAAATGATGGAAACCGAGACACCATGAAGGCGAACAATCACTCTGATGTAAATCTCAGCCAACCGCTATGATGAATAAGTAGTACCAACTGGAATGAAGTGCACAGACTTGGTCAACCAATCCAATCACCCAAATAGCATCGAACCTCGTCGAAGTCCGTGGGAGCCCAACTACGAAATCCATGGTGATCCGCTCCCACTTCCACTCCAGGATCTCTAACCTCTGAAGCAAGCCACCCATTTTCTGATGCTCATATTTTACCTGCTGACAATTGAGGCACCGAGCTACAAACCCAACTATATCTTTATTCATCCTCCTCCACCAATAGTGATTTCTCAAATCCTGGTACATCTTCGCGGCACCCAGATGGAAGGAATACCCTGAGATGGGGGCCTCCTCAAGAATCAACTCCTGTAGCCCATCTACATTGGGCACACATATCCGGACCTGCATCCTCAACACCCCCAGCATCATCAATAGTCACATCCCTGGCATCACCTCGCTGAACCCTATCCTGGAGGACGAGAAGATAGGGGTCATCATACTGACGCTCCCTGGAGATCATAAAGAGAAGACCTAGATACCACACAAGCCAATACCCGACTCGGCTTAGAAATATCCAGTATGATAAACTGCTAGCTAAGGCCTGAAGATCCAACGCCAATGGCCTCTCTACTGCTGGAAGATACGCTAATCTCCCCAAACTTTCCGTTCGGTGACTCAAGGCATCGGCCACCACATTGTCCTTCTTGGGATGGTACAGAATGGTGATATTATATTCCTTAAGAAGCTCCAACCACCTCCGCTGATGCAAGTTAAGATCCTTCTGCTTAAACAGATGCTACAAACTCTGGTGATCAGTGTAAATCTCATAATGAACGACGTGCAAATAGTGCCACCGAATCTTCAAGGCGTGAACAATAGTTGCTAACTCAAGATCATGGACATGATAGTTTTTCTCATGGGTCTTCAAGTGGCGTGAAGCATAAGCAATCACCCTACCCTCCTACATCAGATTACACCCAATACAGATCCACGAGGCATCACAATACACTGTGTAAGAACGAAAAGCTGATGGCAGAACTAGAACTGGAGTTGTGGTCAAAGCATTCTTGAGCTTCTGAAAGCTTTTCTCGCACTCATCCGACCACCTGAATGGAGAACTCTTTAGGGTCAATTTGTTCAAGGGCGATGCAATAGATGAGAAACCCTCCACAAAACAATGGGAATAGTCCGCCAAACCAAGAAAGGTCCGAATCTCCGTGGATGAGGACGGTTTGGGCCAATCCTGCACCGCCTCTATCTTATTTGGATCCACCTGAATACCCTCACTGGACACCACCTGCCCCAAGAATTCCAGTGAAATGAGCCAAAACTCACACTTGGAGAACTTTGCATAAAGCTTCTCCTCCCTCAACCGCTGTAACACAATCCTCAGATGATGTGCATGCTCCTCTTGGCTACGAGAGTACACCAGGATTTCATTAATGAATACAATAGCAAACAAGTCAAGATAAGGCTGAAACACAATTTTCATCAACTGCGTGAACACTGCTGGGGCGTTGGTTAGCCCAAAGGTATCACAAGGAACTCATAATGGCCATATCAGGTCCTGAAAGCCATCATAAGAATATCTGAATCTCGAATCTTCAGCTGGTGATACCCTGAACTCAAATCAATCTCGGAGAACACCCTCGCTCCTTGAAGCTGGTCATATAGATCATCAATACGTGGCAAAGGATACTTGTTCTTGACTTTGACCTTGTTCAACTGCATATAATCAATGCACATCCTCATAGTACCATCCTTCTTCTTTACAAAAAAAATCGACACACCCATAGGTGACATGCTAGGCCGAATAAACCCCTTATCAAGTTCCTGAAGCTGTTCCTTCAACTCCGTCGGCGCCATACGATAAGGTTGAATAGAAATGGGCTGAGTGCCCGGTACCAAATCAATACCAAAGTCAATATCCCTGTCAGGCGGCGTGCCTGACAGGTCTGCAGGAAACACATCTGGAAAATCACGCACCACTAGAACAAAATCAATAGCAGGGGCCTCTTAGAATAACATCCCTCACAAAGGCCAAATAAGATAGACAACCCTTCTCAACCATCCGTTGAGCCTTCAAGTATGAAATTACTCTACTGGGAACATAGTCTATAGAACCATTCCACTCAACCCTCGGCAACCTCGGCATCGCCAACGTCACGGTCTTAGTGTGAGAATCTAGAACAACACGACATGGAGAGAATTAATCCATACCCAATATCACGTCAAAATCGACCATACTAAGCAACAAAAGATCTACTCTGGTCTCCAGACTCCCAATAGTCACCATACATGACCGATATACACGGTCCACAATAATAGTGTCGCCCAAAGGAGTAGATACATAAACAGAGAAAACTAAAGACTCACGAGGCATATCCAAAAAATGAGGGAAAAATGAAGAAATATATGAATAAGTGGAACCAGGGTCAAATAATACTAAGGCATCTCTGTGGAAAACTGAGACAATATCTATAATCATAGCATCTAAAGCAATGGCGTCTGGTCTGGCAGCGAGGGCATAGAAATGGGCCTGGCCACCCCGTGATCGGCTTCCCCCTCTCAGGCGGCCCCTAGCTGACTGAGCTCCACCCCATGCTGGCTGAGCAGGTGGTGAAGGAACTGGTGGTTATATCTTAGACTGGCTCCTCTGCGGAGGTGGACCTCCCACTAGAAAGGGAAACTATCTCCTCATGTGACCAAACTCTCCATACTTATAGCAACTCCCCGTTGATGGTGCTGGGGACTGAAGGGAGCCCTGAGCACCAGGATAACTGGTAGAAGGACTGGCATAGACAAACCCTGACAAGATGGAGCACGGGACAAACTCTGCACTGGGAGGGAACTGAGAGATTAAAATGGCCCTGCTAATAACTGTGTGAACCATGGCCAGATGATGTACCTCGATGAACTGGGCGATCATTCTGAGCATGTATGAAAGGACGACCCCTACCGTGCTAGAACTTACCCCCAGAAGGAGCACCGCTAAATCCACCCTGTCCACGAGGTCTCTTGGTCCCCCTCTCAACCCGCTCCTGACTGCGAACTATCTCAATCTGATGAGCAATGTCGACAACCTCATCAAAAGTACCACCAGACACACACACTCTCTCTCTTTCAGGTCATAAGCAATCACAGCTGAAAAGTGAGGCCATCTATGAACCTCATAATCCTCTCCCTATCTGTGGGAACCAACCAGATAGCATGACGGACCAACTCCGATAATCGTATCTCATACTTAATCACAGACATATCAACCTGGCAAAGCTGCTCAATCTGTCTGCGCAACTCCTCTCTGCAGGACTGAGGTACAAACTTCTCTAGAAAAAGACCGAAGAATTTCTGCTAGGAAAGGGGTGTTGTGCCGACTAGCCTATGCCTCTCGTAAGCCTCCCACCAACTAAATGCAACCCCAGAGAACTGAAAAGTAGTGAACGAGACCCTACTGGTCTCCAGAATACCTGTTGTATGGAGTATCCTCAGGCACCTGTCCAAGAAGCCTTGTTCATACTCTCCATATGCACTACTGAAATATGGAGGCTGGAGTCTTCCAAACCTCTCCAATCTACGCTGCTCATCCTCAGGCATAGCAGGAATCACATAGTCCTGAGCAGTTGCGATCGCCTGGGCTAGAGGTACCCTCGATTTTTAGAGTCCCTGTACTACCTTCTCAGGTGTGTGAACAACAAGAGTCTAAGCACATCCTCCGGCCTGCGAAGTGGCTGTTGTGGCCAGAACAGAGACCGCTTGAGCAAGACTGGTGCACACAGTCAGAATCTGATCCTGGAGGTCAGGAATCACGATGGGCACAGGTGGTGCCTAAGCTGGTCTCGCGGGCTCGTCCACAACTGGAGCCTACTCCTGAACTGGGGCAGCTGGTGGATCTGAAGGTACTGCCCCAATAGTTGTGCGAGCTGCACCTCTGCCCCTACCGTAGTATTTACCGTGACCTCGGCCTCTCGCAGCCCTGGCTGGTGGTACTGTGGCTGTCCATCCTGCCCCGTAGTACGATTCTTCACCATCTCTGTGAGAATGAAATAATAGATGTTTAGTTACTCGAATCAACAGATTCGCATGAAAAAAATTCAAGAATGTGAAGTTTCCAAAGGGTTCAAAAACCTCTCGAAGATAAGTACAGACGTCTCCGTACAAATTCGCAAGACTCTACTAAACCTGCTCATGACTCGTGAGACCTATGTAACCTAGTCTCTGATACCAACTTGTCCCGACCCAAAACTCTAACATGTAATGATGGAGCCTATCGATGGTACTACGCAAGTCGATTTTCAAAAACTACTTCAACATTTTTATAGAGATAAATCAAAAGCCTTTTCCATAATAGAAATTCTTCATAAAAATAGAAGTTTTACTCAAAAATATAGTGCTGAAAGATAGCCCCTAACATCGAGGTGACACCAAGTCATGCGCATCTAGGTAGCTAGTCTAATAAAAACAATGTCTAAGTATCAATATAGAAAGGAAAGAAAACATAGAAGGAGAGACAAGGTCTGCAGACGCCGGCATTTACCTCATAGTCTCTGATACTCGAGCGTGCACGAACTCAACAACCTTCGTGACCGTGCACACCTGGATCTACACAAGAAGTGCAGGGTGTAGCATAAGTACAACCAACTCAGCAAGTAACATAAATAAATAAGGAACTGAGAAGCAGTGATGAGCTAAAAAAAACCCAGTTCATTTAAGAAAATTCAACAATGAAAGTATACGTGAGTAAATTTTAGCAATATATAACAAGTCAGCTGCATATTTACTGAGTTTAGTTAAACCAGGCATAAAACTTTCGGAAGCTCAAACAAAAACATGAATCAGCTAAGAATAGCGACAAAGAAAGACAAATAAAACTCTCAGGATCATAGTCCCTCAAGCCCTCAATAGATCAATACTCGGCTCTCAGCCCTCAATACACACACTCAATAGGTACCTGCGCTCACTAGGGGTGTATAGATTCCGGAGGGGCTCCTTCAGCCCAAGTTCTATATTGCTGCAGCGTGCAGGCCGATCCAATCTCATTGCGTCATGCAACCCGATCCATAATACATAAATATCCATAAGGCTCGTTGCATCATGAAACTTGATCCAAAATCCATAAATAGTCCTAAGGCTTGTTGCGGCGTGTAATCTGATCCATATATCTCACATAGTTCACAATTTGGCACTCAGGCCCTATCTCAGTCACTAACGTCTCTAGCCTCTCAGGCTCAAGGAAAGAATAATATTCAGCACAAATAGAGATAACAACAAGTATTAACAAGAAACAAGAGGGAACAAATATATGACACACAACTAAGACTGTGACTGAGTAAAATACAACAATTAGCAGTCAATTTAACAAGTATACAACCACTGCGTGTCCCAACCGTGATATCATATGGCCTAAGCATGGTTTCCAACATGAATGGCAGTCAGATTGCCAAAAGACAAGGAAAACATGTAAGCAACAATAGGCTATTAGACTTTACAGTCTCACAGGACGGACCAAGTCACAATCCCTCACGGTGCAAGCTCACACGCCCAGCAACTAGCATGTGCGTCACCTCTAAATAATCACATCATACCAAATTTCGGGGTTTCACACCCTCAAAACCAAATTTAAGACTGTTACTTACCTCAACCGCGCAAAAATCCTACTCTAAAATGCCCTTGCCTCTCGAATCAGTCTCCAAATGCCCATAATCTAGACAGAAACAGTATGAGATAATTAATATAGGCTAAAAGGATAAATTCCACAAGAGAACTACTAAAATATAGCCCAAAATCCGAAATCGGCTCAAACTCGGCCCACGGGTCCATATCTCAAAATCTGATAAAAGTCACAAAACTCAAAAGCCCACTCACTCACGAGTCTAACAATACTAAATTCATCAAAATCTGACACCATTGGTCTTCCACAACCCCAAAATCCATTCTCCAATTCTCAAGCCCTAAATCCCCAAATTCCAACTCAAATCCCTAACTAGATGATGAAGAAAGCAATAGATTCACGAAATTTAGTCCAATCCGGATTAGAATCACTTACCCTAATGTTTTCCTTGAAATACTTGACAAATTGACTTACCCCAATCTTCTCAAGTCCAAAAATCGAAAATAGAGTTCCAACCCTCGAGCTGATGTTTTCTTCCCAAAAATTCCGCACTCGCGGACCTCTTGCCGCATCTGTGATGCTGCACCTGCGGAAATTTTATCGCAGGTTCGGATTCCACTTAAGATCCCAAATTCCGCATTTGTGGTCACTATCACGACCCAAACCGATGGGCTGCGACGGGCACCCGGTACCTTACCCAACCGAGTACCTACATAACGTGTCTTTCTTACTACATCATTACATACACATGACATACGAGCCTAATAGGCCAATCATAATCTTTATAAACTCAAAACATAGGCTGACCAGGCCGCACAATCCTTTATATACACGACATATGTCTACAAGACACTAAGAGCACATAAATGTGATAAAGGTCGGGAAAGAGTCCCGCCATACCAAACAATACACGTCTAAATCATACTAACCAAACAAGCAACTCCGAAGCAAATGGAGTACACCAACATCTTTCGCTGAGCTGATAGCCTACTTGGAGGGCTCTCGACCTATCTATCGGGACTGCAGGCATGAAACACAGTGTCCCCAGGCAAAAGGGACGTCAGTACGAATAATGTACCTCGTATGTAAGGCACATAATTAAATACATAAGAGACATGGAAGAAATATAGAGTACATGACTCAACCTGTAAGTCTGAATAGCTTTGTAAATCATAAATTACCTTTAGCGTCATGCTTATGCGTATGAATGTCATGTCGTGCATAGGTACATATTTCATAACATCATCAGCCTTAGAGGGCATCCCATCATATCATATCGGCCACTGTGGGCAAAAGCATCATCGTATACCAGATGATCAGGTGGTGGTGCGTATATAACACCATAACCTTTCCCATATCCCATATACATATATATGCATACATATATAGGCGTATATAACTTCGTTTGAATATACATACATATATACATGTATATAACGCCATTTGAGTCATATTTCAGCCACAGTGGGCAACATCATCATCATATACCAGCTGATCAGGTAGTGGTGCGTATATAACGCCGTAATCTTTTCCCATATCCCATATACATATATTTATAAATATACGTGTATATAACGCCATCTGGTCAGGGGTCAATGCACATGAATGCAATGCATGAAGAGTACGTTAATTAAAATCTTTCGGAGCTTCATAAGGCCATTTTGCCTTTGAGTCATGTCATAAAGTAAACTCTTTTCAACTTTCATATTTTTCTGAGACCCATGAACAAATGATAAAATATTATGACACATGGAAATTCAAGAATATAGATATCTCGATACTTCTATGAATAGAGTCATTTATGGAATTTGTGCATTTGCACGTTTCGTTCGTATCGCATGGATCATGCCAAAAGAAAGAAGGGATAACCTTAACATACCTGAGCCGATTTTCTTGACAATCCATCTAACACACGTCCCGCGAAGCTGAAGCACTTTTGCAGCTAATTTATTTGAAGTCAAAACTGGGTTAATGGTGTTGCATCCTCACTTGCGTTCTGCGTTCTTGGTCACTGGTGGATATGGTTTTGTGCAAGATTCCTTTTAACTTGATTTGGAAAAATCATTAACATTTTTTGGAGTCCTTTCTGATGCATAAACTCATGCATCCACTTTCAACATTGGAAAATATATACATTCCCCATAGTTGGTCCAGCAACAATGACTCCAATTATCCATGTTTGATTTATTTGAGTGCCACCACCTCCTTAAGCTTAATTAGTTGGCAATTTGCTGCTACACTTCCATACCCCCCCACGTGGATAGTTGAATCTCATTAATAATTATCCAAATCTCAAAATAATTATCCACAACTTCTAATTAATTTGTTAACTTCCCACACAAATAAATGATTACCCACATAATTAATAATTATCTCAAATTACTTAAAATATTACTCGCTTTTAACATACTTTATATATCTTTCTATCATGGTCATGTGGTACCTTTTATGGCACTAATCCATAAATGCCGGGTATTTTAGCTCTGGCCATATTTTATCCTAATATGTCAAACTTCGACGAAACTCATTTTTTTCGACTTGCTTACCCTCCCACCTTCACGAATTTACTTATCCCTTGTTTGAAATAATATAATACTTATAATCTAAAACTGATCTCATTCCCAATCTTACATCGATTAACTTATGACGAAACTTTAATTTAAAAAAGAGCGCGGGATGTAACATCTCATTTCCGAGCTTTCATCAATTTATTTATGGCGTACTTTCATGTAAAAACAAAAAATATGGGGTGTAACATTATTCCCTCCTTTGGAACATTCGTCCTCGAATGTTGATTGATGCACTTATCATTCTCATAACCCATAGCTCTTGCGAATACTTTAATGTTCTCCTTGCCATTTAGGCAACTATTCCTTCCAGGGCATTCCCCCCTTTAAGCCTCTTTCTCACACCATGACTTGTGGTCAGAATCCTTCCAATCTTGTAACTGTTGCTATCTTTTTTTCATGCAGCCTGTACAAATCTTACTTTGTAAGTGCGCCTATGCGACTCTTCTTTCCTTTTTCCTCCAGGTTTTTAGCCAATCCCTAGGCCTCATTTTGTGAACATATACAGAGCTTAATAGGATGTCCCTCTGGGCACCTATAAGTATAATGAATTTCTTCGCTCGATACTTTGTTAAACTTACGAATATTATTATATCTTATTTCATAGACCCGGTTATCCATTCGTATGACTTTACTGCATCTAGGTAGGTCATACTATACCATAACTCTTTCTTTGATTTATCATTACTGAGGTTTTCTACCAAACTTCAGGTTACTCTTTCGCTACTTACCATATATATATATATAAATCTATGTCCTTTAATGCTTCCTCATTACTGTTCATCTTAAGAATGATGACCTACTCTCATCTCATATTTTGTAACTCTTATCCATGCATTGTTGATTCATCGCAATATTGATCTACACTCTACCACTGATAACTTCAAACCTCTTACGTAATCACTAGGGATCACGTTGCATTGAGGATCATTTAAAGTGATTTCCCGATCTACCTGGGGTGATATGTTACTATACTTCCATGATCGTATTTCATAGCATCCTAATGTGATTCACTTTACGTGGGTAGTTTCATCCCATATAGTTCATGATATCCTTTTTTTTCTTCCTTCAAATTGTTACTTAATCTCCCAAACATCATCCTTTATCTTTCACAATTACACCCTCATTATACTACCAGGGCAACATTCCATCTTGTCTAAATACTATTAGTCTTAGACTCCTTTGAGTTCATTCAGGCTATAGTGAGCTTCGTATAATTTAGAAAAACCATATGCTCTTCTTGTTTTCATGGGCTTAATCCTGACGACTTATCCATTTTCGTTACCTTCTCACTCGCCCTTTCTTATCCTTACTCTCATCTTCTTGAACCTTGTCGATTCACCATATAATGACCTGTGACCTACACAACTCTATTTATATTACTTGCAACCTTTCAACTTGCTTACATCATAGATTTCCTTATGTCATTCTGGGACTTCAAGCGAGACATAACATCGTCTCTAACTCTTATTTACCGTCTTAATTAGCCTCCTCGATACCTAGAAACCATAGGCTATGAGATATGCCAAAGACTATGCCATTATCATTCCTGGATATTAAATCCCAGCAGTCCTAGCCTTCTATTCGAAGTATGGACTATTCACATATTCTGCCTTTGAGTATCTTGTACGCTGTTCACTTTTACCTTAGTTACTTAAAGTCTCGTATTGTATCTTTTATCTCCTTCATAACCTCTCTTCCACCTAGGTGTAATTCACGTCCATAACTTGAAGCTCTATTATACTATTCACACCTCTGGTACATACACAATCCGGTGGGAGCTTCATACCAACTTCTTATGAGGCTGGTACTTCTTCTAACTGGCTTCCTTGTCGAGCCAGTATAGATTATGGTTGTTGTGATTTCCCTTGAACATATGATATTAGGAGTGATTCTGTCATGTTCTCAAGCACAACTTCTATAATTTTTCTAGGTCCAATAATCAGACTCCTGATTTACTTGGGTGATGTAATTCTTTAGTTTCCTCTTCCTTCTGATCAGCCTTTACGTAGGCTTAGCTATCTTCCGGTCTGCGGCTCATGGTATCAGTTATTACCTTAACCTTTCATGGGCGTTCTGGAATATCCATGATACAATCTTTTAATGATTCAATCCTTTGTCTACCCTGGGCTCAATTATTTCTTTTAACTTATACTGGAGTCTTCTATGGCTGTATGATTGTCAAAAAATATGCTGCCTGGATAATGCTCCAAAATCTTGAGTGTATCCATAATGTACTAACTCTGGATCATTGATCAAATAATTCTTTCATTCTATCTTAGCTTTCTTTCAACATAATCTATTACTTTTTCTGGTCTTTCTGCCCTTGCATCCATACTTAGCTTATCTTAGTGCCCACACTTGCTAGAGTTTTCATACAGCTCATCTGATCTCGAATATTACTTTGAATTCTTACTTCCCGTTCATTAGCCACGGTAGGTGCCACTTTCCTTGGGAATGCTTACAATGTTGTTGCGAGATTGTTGTTACACGACCATTTCCTCTTTAGGTCGTTGTGCTTAGGTTGAAGCCTTCTTTCTTATCTCCTCAGCTAGTCTTTCGTTGTTGTGCTTAAGGAGAACCATTGACTCTCGTAAAGCTATGATCTTATTACGGACCTTTTCTGATGTCCTTACTTGCCTATACTTATCCGTAGTTACTTATCTCCATGACCTTGTGCTCGTATAGTTATTTCTGAACTGCTATTTTGACTGCCTTCTTAGTGGCTCTTTCTTTTATCCCCCTAACATTCATACGTATCTTTAACTACCCTGACTTTTATTTGAATATATCTCAAGTATTATAATGATATTCTTTGAGGCTGAACTCTCCATGTTGGGTTACACTATGTTTATCTTACATGATCTGATGATTCGTCTGTAACCTCCTGTTTAGCCATAACTGGGATCTTCCTGACCAATTACTAACTATTCGTTGGCCCATTCTCGTATCAATATTCCTCGTAATATTTCTTAGGTTATTTACTTTGTTTTAATTTACGTCTCGCACTGGCTCCTTATTTATTAATAACAGCTCGGGCATGACCCTTTACTTCCTCTCCTTGACGTCGTGCTTGCACAATATTATTGAATCGTAGCGTATCTGTAAGATTTGGATAAGTTTGATCTCATTCCTCTTTCTTTTATCGTATTCTTCCTTTACCATTCCATAGTCACTAGGACCACTTAATTCTGCCTTAATGCCACATTACTCCATATTCCCCCCTTTAGGGGTGTACTAAAAGCTGAAGCCACGAGGATCTACCTATAGATGTTTTATCTCTTCATCTTTGGCGTCGTTTCTTAACATCAATGATCCTTATTCGCCTTGCGGCAATTGTTCTGTACCAAGGATGAAAAATTCCCTTATTCGCGAGGGTGGCACTTAGCGTAACTGGCACATACATTCTCTTAAGCTTAACTTTTCTCACATTGCTTTCTCTAGGGAAGCGTCTCCTCGAATGACTATTCTCTGTATTCATCGTGGTCTTTTTCTATGGTCCCTTCTATTACCGCTGTAACCAAATCTGAAATTCCCATAATGACGAGTACTTCCTAATCATTCAGTCCCTAATTCATATATAGTTTATCTTGTTTTCCAGTCCATACTGATTTCTGTTACTCTGGGGATTAACTCTCCCCTCTGGTAGTCGCGTTGGAGTCACAAACTTATTTCTCGAAATGAGGATATAACCTTATTGTCTATACTCTTTCGTTGTCTTAAGGCCCATCACCTTTCGTCTTTTACTTCATTTGACTATAGGTTCTGTAACACTCTACAGTTTTCATCCATGTATCACACCTTATTCATAATGCTTCCTTATCTCTCTTCTCATTACTCTGCTAATATTTCTACATATCCCTTTTCTTGTGAAAACTTTAATACGACATTCTTTCGCTTTTAGCTTCCCTTTGCTCCATCCTATGGCTTTTTGGGTTTCTCAACATCCTCGCTCTACTAGGGATGAGAGCCACACTTAAGGTAATATTTATCCCATCCAGGCTATCAGTGCCTATCTTCTGAATGCTAGTATTCACATCTAATCGTAATATTCTAGGGTGCACCATCTGGGTGTCTCACAAGAAAATTTATTAGCACATTTGTAATACCCTTCGGAAATGCCAACAAGAGCAAACAATCCATTCACTATTTTGGGCAACTCTAACCCCATCCTGATCATGATATCCCGTCCTCTTCTTAATCTACACCTGTTAGCCTCCACAAGGCATAACTGAAATGGGTGTGACCAATTGTACATACCCCTGTTACTGTTGAATATAACTCAAAAAGCTTATGCTCCTCTGCCTCAATTATAAACGCTATTAACCTTCATTAACTGGGCGCCTCGTACCCTTCTTCATCTTGCTTCTTTTGCTTATTGAAACTTGTATTTATCTTCTTAATCTCTCATTGTCTTTCACCATAGAGGTGGATAGGCATTCTTGCCTTAAGGCTCCTTATCAAGAGGCTTGCACCTTTCAGTATGCACATGATCTACTGAAGACCTCATACTTATCATAAGCATGATACAAAGTCGAGTTCCTCTAATTCAATCAATTCGATAACTATATCTCTTATTGATCATCTTTTTGAACGTAGGCATCGTCTCATTATGAATAGAATTTCGGGATTTCAATTCTTATAAGTGAGCTCTACCACACGATCTAGAGTGAGAAGAAAGAGTGACAGTCCTAAATGCCCTGTAGCCTCCTGCTTATATGTGTGGTGCACGACACACCCATAAACAAGACTCTACTAGACATGACTTGTAGACTCCCTAGGACAGAACTGCTCTGATACCACTTTTGTCACGACCCAAACCGATGGGCCGCGACGGGCACCCGGTACCTTACCCAACCAAGTACCAACATAACATGTCTTTCTTACTACATCATTACATACATATGACATACGAGCCTAATAGGCCAATCATAATCCTTTATAAACTCAAAACATAGGCCGGCCAGGCCGTACAATCCTTTATATACATGACATATGTCTACAACCCTATAAGAGTACATAAATGTCATAAAGGTCGGGACAGATTCCCGCCATACCAAACAATACACGTCTAAATCATACTAACCAAACAAGCAACTCCGAAGCAAATGGAGTGCACCAACATCTTTCGCTGAGCTGATAGCCTACTTGGAGGGCTCCCGACGTGTCTATCAGGACATGCGAGCATGAAACACAGTGTCCCCAAGCAAAAGGGACGTCAATACGAATAATGTACCGAGTATGTAAGGCACATAATTAAATACATAAGAGACATGGAAGAAATATAGAGTACATGACTCAACCTGTAAGTCCGAATAACTTTGTAAATCATAAATTACCTTTAGCGTCATGCTNATATGACGCCGTTTGAATATACATATATATATATATATATATATATATATATATATATACGCGTATATAACGCCGTTTGAGTCACATTTCAGGCACAGTGGGCAACATCACCGTCATATACTAGCTGATCAGGTGGTGGTGCGTATATAACACTGTAACCTTTTACCATATCCCATATACACATATTTACATATATACGCGTATATAACGCCATCTGGTCATGGGTCAATGCACATAAATGCAATGCATGAAGAGTACGTTAATTAAAATCTTTCGGAACTTCATAAGGCCATTTTGCCTTTGAGTAATATCATAAAGTAAACTCTTTTCAACTTTCATATTTTTCTGAGACCCATGAACAAATGATAAAATATTATGACACATGAAAATTCAAGAACATAGATATCTCGAATACTTATATGAATAGAGTCATTTATGGAATTTGTGCATTTGCACGTTTCATTTGTATCGCATGGATCATGACACAAGAAAGAAGGGATATCCTTGACATACCAGAGCCGATTTTCTTGACAATCCATCTAACGCACGTCCCGAATCAAAAGTTTGTATGCTTTGCCATGCAATGCGAAGCTGAAGTACTTTTGCAGCTACTTTATTTGAAGTCAAAACTGGGTTAATGGTGTTGCATCCACACTTGAGTTTGGCGTTCTTGGTCACTGGTGGATATGGTTTTGTGCAAGATTCCTTTTAACTTGATTTGGAAAAATCATTAACATTTGTTGGAGTCCTTTCTGATGCATAAACTCACGCATCCACTTTCAACATTGGAAAATATATACATTCCCCATAGTTGGTCCAGCAACAATGACTCCAATTATGCATGTTTGATTTATATGAGTGCCACCACCTCCTTAAGCTTGATTAGTTGGCAATTTGCTGCCACACTTCCATACCCCCCACGTGGATAGTTGAATCCCATTAATAATTATCCAAATCTCAAAAAATTATCCACAACTTCTAATTAATTTGTTCACTTCCCACACAAATAAATGATTACCCACATAATTAATAATTATCTCAAATTACTTAAAATACTACTCGCTTTTAACATACTTTATATATCTTCCTATAATGGTCATGTGATACCTTTTATGGTACTAATCCATAATACCAGGTATTTTAGCTCGGGCCATATTTTATCCTAATATGTCAAACTTCGACGAAACTCATTTTTTTCGAGTTTGCTTACTCTCTCACCTTCACGAATTTACTTATCCCTTGTTTGAAATAATATAATACTTATAATCTAAAAGTGATCTCATTCCAAATCTTACATCGATTAACTTACGACGAAATTGTAATTTAAAAAAAGCGCGGGATGTAACATCTCATTTCCGAGCTTTCATCAATTTATTTATGGCATACTTTCATGTAAAAAAAATGGGGCGTAATAGTCACATTATCGCACTTGCGTGTGGGAACCTCTGAGCCCTTAACCGCTTCTGCAATCCTTCCCACTCAGTCCCTTTTTCCGCTTCTCTGTTTTCTTTTCTGCTTCTGCGGATTCGCAGATATGCTCCTCACCTCGCACCTGTGCTTCCAGTCCAGCCCAGCCTTGACTGCATATGTGTCCTCTTCATCGCTTCTGCGGGGCCGCACCTGCGGGCTCCCTACTTCAATTGCGAAACATCAGAAAAGCAGAAAAAAACCAATAATGCCTAAGTCCAAATTTCTTTCCGCTAAGCATCCGAAACACACCTGAGGCCCCCGGGACCTCAACCAAACATACCAACAAGTCATATAACCCATTACAAACTTAGTCGAAACCTCAAATCACCCCCAAACAACTTCAAAACATGGATTACACACGGATTCAAGCCTAATGAACTTATAAACTTCCAAATTCCTCAAACGATACCGAAACCTGTCAAACCACATCCGATTGACCTCATATTTTCACACAAGTCCTAAATGATTCCACAAACATACTTCAATTCCCGTTAATCAAATGCGACCCCAGTATCAAAATTTCTATTGCTGGCCAAAATCGCCAAAATTTCTACTTTCGCCAATTCAAGCCTAATTCTACTACATACCTCCAAATCACATTCCGAACGCTCTACTAAGTCCAAAATCACCTAAAGGAGCTAACATAATCATCAAAATTCAAATATGAGGCCATTTACACATGAGTCAACATCCGGTCGTCTTTTCCAACTTAAGCTTCTAATTATGAGACTGAGTGTCTCAATTCACCCCAAATTCACCCCGGACCCGAACCAACCAACTCGGTAAGACATATAACAGCTACAGAGAACCATAAGAAGTAAAAAAGAGGGGAAACAGGGCTACACTCTGAGACGACCAGCCGGGTCATCACAGACATAGTAGGCCAGTAACTAATTGGTGTTATGAGCAGGCATGAACAAGCCCAGACCTGGTGCCTTTTTAACATATCTCACTACTCTAAGGGAAGCTTCCATGTGTGAGACCTTTGGTATGTGTATAGACTGACTTCGTACTTGAACAACAAAACCTAAATCAGGTCGAGTCATAGTGAGATAGAGTAGTCTTCCCACAAGTCTCTGATATGGCCCTGGATCCTCAAGGAGATCCTCTTGAGTTCCCTTCTAAACAGACTTATCATATTCATCATAAATGAGGTTTTGGTTGAACTCTAGAGGTGTACCTGCTGGTTTTGCTCCCCCCTAATCCTGATTCAGCAATGAAATCTAAGGCATACTTTCTTTGGAACATAACAATTTCTTCTCTGGACCTTGTAAACTCAATGCCAAGAAAGAATCTCAATTCTCCCAAGTATTTCATTTTGAACTTGGTTTGCAATTCTTTCCTTGTCTGAGTTAGCAATTGTTGACTACTCCTTGTAATCAATAAGTCGTCAACATATACTAGTATTATAGTTATATCACATCATGCTTTCTTAGTGAATAGAGAATAGTCATAATGTCTTTGCTGAAACCCCATTTGCACTAGAGCTTCTGTCAACTTTTTGTTCCATTGTCTTGGTCCTTGTTTAAGCCCATACAATGACTTATGTAGTTTGCAGACCTTCAAATTCTCCCCCTGTCTGGAAAATTCTTGAGGAAGCTATATATACACTTTCTCTAATAGATCATCATTTGGGAAAGCATTATGGACATCCATTTGATAGATGAACCACTGTTTGGATGCTGCTAGGGCCACTATTGACTTGACTGTCACCATCTTTGCCAAAGTGAGAAGGTTTCTGTATAATACAGCCCCTCCTTTTGACTGTAGCCTTTAGCTACCAATCTAGCTTTATATCTCTGTATCTCCCCTTATGACTTGTATTTGATCTTGAATATTCATTTACAGCCAATAGGAACCTTTCCAGGAGGAAGGTTCACAACACTCCAGGTGTGATTAGCTTCTAGAGCAACAATTTCAAGCTTCATTGCATCTACTTATTTTTGATCCAAAGTGGCCTCTCTAAAAGTCTGAGGCTCTATGATAGTTGTGTATGTTGATAGAGCCTGCTTGTAAGGCAGTTTGATACCATCATAAGATACATAGGAAGCCATAGGATATAGGCAGGAATTGTTCTTGGCAGGAATCACATAATCCTGCATCTAGGCAGGTTGCTTCCCCTCTCTAGTGGACCTTCTTAACTGCTGAGTAGGTGGAGATTCAGAAGGCTAATCATAAGACTAAGTGTGAAGTAGTAGACTCAGTAGGTGGTGAAGAAGCACTATGTTGTTTCTATTCATTAGGAATAGAAGAAGTGGCAGGGTGTAGTTCTTGGCAAGGAGCAGATAGATGTGAGGGAACAACCTGAGAAGAGGCCTCTGTAGATGGAAGCAAGTCAAGGATAGGAAATATAGGGTTACCAACATCCTTCATATGTTTGAAGGGAAAGAGATATTCCTAAATTACAACATGTCTGATCACAAACAAAGACTTAGTGTGAAGACTATAAAGCTTGTATCCCTTTTGTGTGGAAGAGTAACCTAACAGGACTGTAGGGAGATCTCTTGGTGCAAACTTATCATCTCCCTTGGACTGGATGCGTAGCATAGACATCAAATGAATCTAAGGTGTGTGAGGGAAGGATGATGCAAATAAAACCTTTCATAAGTAGATTTGTTATGCAATAATATGGAAGGCAGCCTGTTAATAAGGTAGACTGCAGTGCTAACACATTCATCCTAGAACTTTAGAGGAACAACTGTTTGGAACCTGAGTGATTTAGCCATTTCAAGGATTGTTCTGTATTTTCACTCTACCACTCCATTCTGATGAGGAGGGTAAACACATGAACTCTAGTGGATGATTCCAAGATAAGAGACGAATGCTTTAAAATCAACACAAAACAATTCACTCATATTCAGTGCTTTAATAGTAGTAGAGAAAGTATTTTGCACTGTGGTTAAGAAGTTTCTGATGACCACTATAGCATCAGACTTAGAATTGATTAAGAACAACCAAGTATATCTAGCATAGTCATCCACAATAGTGAAAAAAAATCTTTTTCCATCATATGTAGGTACCTTATAGGCCCCCCAGATATCACAATGTACTAGTTCAAATATTGCCTTGGTAGCTATAGTACTTAACTGAAAGGGTAACTTTGATTGGTTTGCTACAAGGCACACAATACAGTGATATAAACCTACACTTTTCAGTACTCTACTCATCATGGTTTTTTATTACATCAATACGAGCATGTCCTAGTCTGAGATGCCATAGGTGAGTAATGCAACCCTAATAGACTCAGAACTAAGAGTAGGTGTGTGCACATTTATTTAATTGTTGTGATTTCTTGAGTGAGTTCACTTTCAACAGATAGAGTCCATGCTCTTCCTTACCAATCCCCAGCACCTGACCACTGTAGAGGTCCTGAAATATGCAGAAATCAGGGAAGAATGCCAC
>MDKJ01330633.1:0-20078 GCA_005239525.1 Nicotiana knightiana | reverse complement strand
AAACCCAAATAACAAGGATGGATTGACGAACATAGAGTTATCTAATTACAGAAAACAGAGTTTGAAAAAATTTCTATTTCAGGACTAGAGTGTGCTGCTTACCTGGCAAGCATCTCCATCCAAGAGCTCACCGTCAGCAATTCGACGTTCATATTCCACTAGAGGCCCTCCTCTGGTCTCCGCTATAATTGAATCATTCAAAGCAAAAACCAATAATAAGAACTTATGCTTGAAATGTACAGAAAATACACAAAAAGAACTCATCATAATACCATATACCTCCATTAGTAACTGTAGCAACATCGGCAAACATGGCTCTGGAAAACAAGTAATATGGTTGGCTGTGTCTAGTAATTCTACCATTGTAGGATAATTTGCACAAACACCCACGACTTAAATCCGTCGAAAAATGTTGTCTTCTTACAAGACTGTTAAATACATTATCATTACTATACCGCAGAGCGGATTTAATTTGTCTCACGGACTGCAGAGCTTTCCTCATGTTGATTCTAAACAGGAAAGACTGCAACTTTATTCCTCCCTATCAACAAGTTCACTATCAAAAACACCAGTTTCTGAAAAACAAGCAAGTAGCAATAAATAATTAGTGGAATATATACCCACTTCTAACAAAACAAGACAAACAATTCTCCCACCATAAAAATTTGAACCATTGATAAAAATTTAACATTTACATCCGTACTTACAAGTTGGAAAAATTTAATTCTTTTGACCCTTAATTTAAATCTATAATACAGGTGGAAAAGTAAATAATCCAACCAATAATAACCAAGCTAGACAAAGTAAATAACAACAACAACAAACAAAAATCAGAGTAATCCGAGAAGTGGGGTAAGATAGTGTGTATGCAGACCTTACCCTACATTGAGAAGGCACAGTCTGTTTTCGATAGACCCTCGTCTCAAGCAACTATTAACAACTCAACTGTCTTAAATTCCAAAGAAGAATTCACTTAACTCGACCATAGCAATCCAACAAGAATCAATAAAGATCTAATGAATTCACCTTATAAGTTAACAGGGCAAGAGCAAGAATTAAAATTTCAAGAAAAGATTAAATGAACTCACCGTATAAGCTAATTGAGTCAATACCCCCAGAATTGGCAAAGAGCTGAATCTTCAAGAAAAGTTAAATAAAAATCTGATCTTGGAAAAAACTAACAGCAACAAAACTCACACACACACACGCAATTGCATGCTGATTGCTGAAGTTTTTTCTGTGTGTAGTTTTCTACAGATAGAATAGGATAAAGATTTAATTTTTCTAGTATGGGTGTCTAAAATTTTTATTCAAAAACCAAGAAATTAGAGAGTTTCAATTTTCAAGACCCTGTTTTTCTGGAAATTCCTAGGGGAAAACAACAAAAAATAATGAAAAAAGAGAAAGAATATTAAGAAAAACTTCCAAAGGGTAGCAGGGTATGGGACTTTTTTACTGGGGGGTGGGGGTAGGTAGTGGGTTTTTGAGGGTAGGTGGGGTAGGAGGGGGGGTTGGGATCAAGGTTCTCCAATACTTTATGAGCTTTTTTCGTTTTCTAATCTTTACAGGTTTTGGAGTTCTGTACATAATGACAAAATTGTTTTTAGTTGACTAGGAAAATGACTTGGTGTAGGTGTAAATATATATATTAGTTGAGGGTAATTTTGGTATTTTGAGATGCTTAACTGACACGTATTTGGGGAAGGTGCATTATAGAAGCTGAGTCAGCTGAACGTCACTGTATTCTGTATGGGTCCTTTTTTGGAAATTTGTAACTAATTAATTACTGCTACTACTAATTTTTTTTACATGTGACAAATTATATCTTAATTTAATAAATAGTAGTGTCCGAATTAATTTGCACGCCTTTCGATTATTTCATCCTATGTATGCTATATGACTATGTCTGTCAAGACTTAAATACACAAAAAATGATTAAGGGAATGTTGGGATAACAATAAAATTAGTTTCATGTGATTTATAGACCGTGGATTCGAAGCGTAGAAATAGTCATTAATCCTTACAATATGATAGGTGTCTACATTATATCTTTGGAATGCGATAATTTTCTGGGCTTGAGTATGAAATACTTGTGCATAGGAGTGTTCATAAATACCCTAAAAATCGAATCATACTGAAAATCGAATCAAACCGATCAAAAGAATCGATACTGTTTATGTTTGATTTGGGTTTGGTTTTGGTTTTGGTTTTGAATTTTAAAACCGATCAAATTTGATTTGGTTTTAGTTTTAATAAAAAATTAAGCGAAAAATCGAACCAAACCAACTATAGAAGTAGCTATTTAAATTTATTATTTCATATATATATATATATATATATATATATATAAAGTTTCTAAAATTTTATGGTACATATTAGTCATTTATATTTTAATCTAGTTTTTTGTTATTATAATCATCTAATTTGTTGCCTTTATATTCTAGTTTGATTGGTAGTTTTCTTGCTAAGTACAAGAATTTATTTCATGTTAAAAATAATCAATTTTTAATTGAGTACTTAAATTATTCATCACTATTTGATTCAATTATCATCAATATATCTTGGTAAATGATAGGTTTCTCAAAAAGCAATCGGTTTGATAATATTACGTTGAAAATATAGCATCTGGATTATGTGTATGTCTCATAGAAAAAAACCGATGAATAACCGAAAACCTCAAAAAATCGACCAAAACGAATCGATAAAAATCGACTTAATTGGTTTGTTTTGGTTCCAATATTTGAAGAACCGACTTCCTTGATTTGATTTTCTTAGAAAAAAATCGATCCAAACCGAACTATGAACACCCCTACTTGTGCATTGAGCTGCGTTTCTTTTGTTTCCTACTAATAGCATTTTTGGCCAAATTTCTTTTGAAGCAAAAACTATTTTTTTTTGTTAGAAGTATTTTTTTTCTAAAATAGTATTTGGCAAAGCTTTTGAAACGACAAAAAAAGTGCTTTCTAGGAGAAGCAGAAACAGTTTTAGAGAAGAAGAAAAAAATAGTTTCTCTCCAAAAATACTTTTTTGAAACACACATTTGAGAAAAAAATATACTTAGAAGCAGTTTTTTAAAGTTTGGTCAAACAATAATTACTGTTCAAAAATACTTTTCAAATTAATAATTAGTCAAACACAAATTACTTTTCACTAAAAATATTTTTTTTTAAAAATACTTCTCAAAATAAATTATAATCCGGGCAAACGGGACGTGCGAATCATAAATTTTTCATCAAAAAGCAGTAAGTAGGAGTCCTCTTATTCACGTGCATATTGCTTTCCAAAATGGGGCTAATTCCACTATTTTCCATGTCCAACAGTTTATTTTTCGTTTCACGTGTTCCGTACTATATTTTTACGTACTTAATTAGTAAAAAAAAGTTTTATTCTTATTAATACTTTAAAATAATTTTTACTTTATTTTCTGAATTTACCGAACTTATGACGAGATAGATGTATTATCGTGGATAGTTGTACGATTACACTAACTCCTTCCGTTCAAATTAATATGAATTTATTTGATTGGGCACAGAGTTTAAGAAAAAAATAAAAAAAATTAAATTTGTCCTGTAATATGAGTCATATATATTTTGTGTGGCTATATTTCATTACATAAAAATAAACTATTTCCAAATAATGAAAAAAATCATCCTCTTTTCCCAGAATAATGATGAAATAAGTTCACATAAATTGAAACCGGTGAGTATTATTTTCAGTGACGGACGCACCTGGTAGCAAACGGGTTCAACTGAACCCGCTTCATCAAAAAATAATACTGTGTATATGTATAAATTACGATTAAAACTGCATAAATTTTGTATAAATATTTTATTTGAACTAACTTGATAACTATTATTTTACAACTAAAAATTATGCACTTCTAAGATTGAATTCGCTTGCACAAATTCCTGAGTCCGCCACTGATTATTTGTAGCGAGAAAGAACGAATCTCAGACAGAAGTCTAGATTTTGAGTTTTGTAAGTGAAACTTTTTTTTCTCTTCTAATGAACTTTACTTAGCGCGAATTTGAATTTAATCGGCTCATTGAATAGTGAATACCATATGAGGCAGAGCTATAGTACTAGCTGCGTGTTCTGCAAAACCTAATAACCATGTATTCATATTAAGAAAAAATTCACGAGATATATATAAACTAATTTATTTTGAACCTAATAAGTTTCTTTTATAAAGGCAGCCCGGTGAATGAGGCCTTCCGCATTCATACAGGGTTCGAAAAAGGTCTACACTTCAAGGAATGTTATGTAAACAGTCTGTCCTAACACAAGCATTAGTAGCTGCTTTCATACAAATACAAATTTACCGTTGCTTCAAGATTTGCCCTTCTAATAAGCTTCTTTTCTAAAATCCACTCAAAATTTCGAATGCATTATAAAACAATTCACCGTAATAAAATTACAAAATTAAGTTAAAGAAAAGTTTCAATGGAATCACCTGAACTCACACCATATCTTCACAATCTTGCACGCTCAAATGCATGTTGAAGCTTGTGTCTCACTGTGTGTGTGTGTGAATTTCTACAAATAGAATGGTATAAAGAAGAAAATGAGTTTAAGTATTGATACAAAAACCAAGAAACAGATGAAATTCAAGACCCTATTTTTTAGGAAATGCCTAAGTCCTAGGGAAAAAAACACAAAAAAGAAGGAATAAAGAGAGAGAATAGGAACAAATCCATATCATTGAATGGGATACGTAGTAAATTTTTTAATAAAGTACATCGCCCACTTTAATTATACCGATTATTATCACTTTTTATTAGGGGTAGGTATAGTTTGAGCAAAACCGAAATCCAAATCCAAATCCAAATCGAAATACGAGTTTATTGGACTTTTGGTTTGGATTTTCGGATTACAGATTAGATTTTGGATTTAAATTTTAAAGATTTTTGGATATTGGATTTGGTACTTCAAATTTTTGGATATCCGAAAATCCGAAATTCTTATACTTTATATTTAGTCCATTATTCATATCACAATAGTAATAAGTTCAAGATCCTACCCATTGGATATTATATCATATATTCAATGTTAAGTAGTAAGTTACTGTTAGAATACTTTATAATTGGACATGGTTTTACTGTTTTTACTTCTTATTGGTCGTATTAATGTCTTTATGTATTTTTTTTCCAGTGAAAATGAGGAACTTTTCAAACAATTTAACATAAGTACTTCATCAGGATATTTATTTTTGTAAAAAGAAGAAACATCTTAACTTATAAGCTCAAAACCAAAACTATCCAAATCAATTAATCCGAAACCATACTTAAAAAATTCGATCTAATCTGAACTTATTTAGATTGGATTTGGATTATCATTTCTTCAATCTAAAAAAACTATAATCATAAAAATTTAAATAAATAAAAAGAAATGACTATTATTTTTAAATATTAGCTACAATTTGTACCTGTACTTCATGATTTACATTCATTGTATTAATGTTTAGAGCCTCAATGGTGTAGCTAGGTATAAATAAGAGTGCCAGTTGTACATCTTTTCCCACCTATATATATAGAGAGAGAGAGAAAAGGAAAGGTGGTTAACCAAGGGCATATATGTTATTTCATAAAAATTTCATGTTTGTATTTCTTAAATGCAAAATTATGTCATCTTGATACACGTGGACCTCATATTCCTCTAGCCACAACTTTCTTTTAAATGCACTATGCATGTGTTGATTAGACTGCTTGTACAATGCAAATGCTCGTTTCTAATTTTTTTCTCATTTTGAAAAATTATTTATTTTATTTTATTCAAATAGAAGTTTCCATAGAGAAAGTAAAATTAATTTTTAAATAATACCGCAACAAAAAGAAGTATCGATATTTACAAGATTTTCATCTTTATTCATACTATCTTAAAGCAATTTGAAAATAAAAGTTAAACGGTTTTCATCTATCCATACTATTTGAAGGCGATTTCAAACTAAATATTTTCATATTCAAAAGTAATTTTAAAAAATATAGCTTGTTAAAACTCAAAAGTTAATTTAAGTAATGAGATTTGTTCCTACTATACTAGGAGGCTATATCTTACATACTTAATTAGTGTGATAATTTAATCTATATGGTTTGAACTCTATTATTCCATGATAAGTTTTCAACTATAAATAAGTTGTCTTAAACGTTATTTGTTATAATTTTTATATTGTTTTATTATGAAAATTAACACATGATAATTCCATAAAAAAAAAAAATCTCCCATCTCCTTAAATTGAGGAAAACATAAAAATCTATATATTTTATATTGCTTCGTTAAGAGTGCAAAATTAAGAATTTCTCTTAATTTTGATGTATACAAGATATAAAATCATAATTTTTTTCATCTTTTATCATATTGTAAATAATGATGTTGTTCGTTTAAACTTTCATCAAGTAGCTGATTGTTCCCAATGCTGAAATACTTGCGAGACCAATTTGGATGTCGTAATGACCCGGCCGGTTGTTCCGCGAGATTTTTCCGTTTTCCCTGTTTATGCTTTGTCATGTGTTGCTTACCCTATTTATGATGTGTTGGGTCGGTTGGTTCGGGTTCGGAGTGGTCATGATGAGAAATGAGACACTTAGTCTCTTAAGTTGGCCTTATGATTTAGAAAAGTCAACCGAAAGTTGACTATTAGGTAAACGACCTCGGAATGCGGATTTTTGGGCTCGAATAGCTTCGTTAGAGGATTTGAGACTTAGGAGTGTGTTCGGAATGTGGTTTAGAGGTCCAGAGTAGAATTAGGCTTGAATTGGCGATATTGAATTTTTGGTAATTTTTGGTCTGCAGTGAAAAATTAGTTATTAGGAACGGAATGGAATTCCGAAAGTTGGAGCAGGTTTGTAGCGTCATTTTGGATGTGTGTGCAAATTTTCGGGTCATTCGGACGAGTTTTGGGTAGTTTCGACATCGTTGGTGATTCTTGGAAAAGTTTGAAATCCTTCCTCTTGAATCATGGGTTGATTTGATGTTTAAGTATTATTCTGGGTGTTCCGAGGGTTCGACTAGGTCCGGGTGATCATTTATGACTTGTTGGTACTATTGATTGAGGTCCTGAGGGCCTCGGGATGAGTTCGGATGGTTATCGACATAGTTTTTGGCATTTTGGAACTGTTGGTGTGAAGCCTTCTGATTTTCCGCACCTGCAAATAGGGGACCGCAGGTGCGAGTCCGCAGAAGCGGAGGAGGGATTGCAGATGCGGAATTGACAAGGCTGGAGAAGGACCACAGATGCGGAGGATGGGTCGCACCTGCGGAGTCACAGGTGCGGTAGGTGAGTCGCAGGTGCGAATTTTGGACCCTTAAGTGATTTGCGCAGGTGCGCACCTAGGACTGCAGGTGCGGGTCCTCAGGTGGGATAAATTAGCTGCAGGTGCAGTCATCGCTGGGCAGAGCATATAAATAGAACCCTTAGCCAGTTTTGGTCATTTTCCCACCATTTCTATACGGGTTTGAAGCTTTTGGTGAGTTTTGAAGAGGAAATTCGAGGGTTTTTCATGGAGGTAAGACTTTTGGACTTAAAACTCATTTATGCAATGATTATTTGACTGATTGGGGGTGAAATTTATAAAAATTAGTGATTAAAATTGGGGGATTTAGGGCTTGTGTTTCTAGACTTTGAATTGAGAATTTGAGGGGTCATTTGTTGTCGGATTTTAGTGTATTTGGTATGTATGAACTCGTGAGAGTGTAAGGATTCCAGTTTTGTATTTTTTATCGAATTCCCATATGTGGGCCCGGGGGTCGGGTTCGACCAATTTCAGAATTTGTGCTTAATATTGATAAATTTCGAATGGGCTTCGTTCCTTCGTATATATTAATCATATAAATCTGATTTTTATCTAGATTTGGAGAAATCGGAGGCCGAGTCTCGAGGCAAAGGCATTGCGGGCTAGGATTTTAGCCAGTTTTGAGTTAAGTAACGTTTCCAAATTTGGTTATGAGGGTTTGAAACCCCGAACTATATGCTATATGATCATAATTTAGGTGATGCACATGCCAAGTGACGGGCGTGCGGGTGTACACCGAGTGATTTGTGGCCTGGCTCATCCCATGACACCGTCTAGTAGCTATTTCGGATTGATATCCGCACTTTTATTGATGTGGTTAATGTGAACATGCTAGAAATCATGCTAAGTCAAATGCTAGGGCTTCACGCCAAAAATGCTGAGACCCGAGTGGTCGTATATTGATGTCTCCTTATGTGTTTATTTGATTTTGTATACCCAGTCCTGTCATAGCATATCATTTCATGCCTCAGTCTCGGTAATTGTTGATTTTATATATTTATCATTGTTTCGGGCTAGTTTATGCATCTGTGAGCCCATGTGAGCGAGACTGAAGAGTAATGACTGAGTGAGGTCGAGAGCCTATTATTGAGACAGTTATGAGATCGGACTGCATACCGTAGCGATACTCTGATCATGCCTTCGTTGGCTTGATATAGCGCTTGGGCCAATAGGAGCCACTCCGGAGTCTTTACACCCCCAGTGAGCGCATTGATATTGAGGGATGAATCTTCCCTGGACATGGATCTTGTCCGAGTGTTGTATTCCAGAGATGTATTTTCTCCGTGGGGGCTGGATTGGCCTTTTTCTCAGTACTGAGTGACTATGGTCACCGGTGTTTATGCATATTCCGGGATGGATTTTCCTTGGGCCTGAGAGCCATATACAGTACTGAGTGGACTTCTGTGTAAGAGCTGTGAGCACTATGTGCATTTCCACACTGTTGATACATTGACATGTAGAGTACTGAGATATACCTGGGTTACTTATCATATCGGTCATATTATGTTTTCATTATCTGTTGAAATTGTGAGCATGCCTAAATTCTGTGTACTGTTTTCATTATAATTATTGAGGTTTTGTCTGTCATTACTTCTCAGCCCGTAGTTTGGGTTCGTTACTTCTAAGTTGGTGTACTCACATTACCCCCTACACCTTGTGTGCAGATCCAGGAACAACGGGACCCGGTAGTGGTTGCTGAGTTGCAGTCAGAGTTCCTTGGGAGGCATCGAGGTAGCAGTTGGCAATCGCAACCTCGATTATCTCCTTCGCTATCCACCTGTCATATTTACTTATTTCAGACAACTTTGTGTCGCCTCTTTACTTTGATATTTTGATGTAGTAGCTCATGACTCGGTAACACTAAATCTGGGCTCGGGTTTTCCTTTATTTATGTTATCAGTGATGTTAAACCCTTAAATGGTCTTATAAAAATGAGACTTTTGCTGTAACTATAATGATTTTTGATTAAAATAACTTTTAGCGATGAAATGTGTGGCTTGCCTGATTTCACGATAGGCGTCATCACGACCGGGTATTTGGGGTCGTGACAAGTTGGTATCAGAGCCCTAGGTTAAAAAGGTCTCGCCAGTCATGAGCAGGTTTAATAAAGTCTTGCAGATCGGTACAGAGACGTCTGTACTTATCTTCGAGAGCCTACAGAACCCTTAGGAAAAATCTCACATTCTTGAATTCTGTCGTGCGAATCTGTTGATTCCTGGAACTAAACTTCTGTTGTTTTCATTCTCTCACAGATAGTGAGGACTCGCGCTACTGATCATGGTGACCAGAAACCAGCTAGACCAGCGAGAGGTCGCGGTCACGATCGAGGTCGTGGCAGAGGGAGGGGTGCAGCCCGCACAGCAGCCGGGGCAGTACCTGTGGACCCTCCTATTGTTCAGGATCAGGTCCCCGTCGCAGATGTTCTAGAGGGACCGGCTCAGGAACCGACAGTGCCTATTGTGATTCCGGGTCTTCAGGATACCCTAGCTTAGATTTTGACTATGTGCACCAGTCTTGCGCAGGCAGTCGCTATGTCTTCTACTGCCGCTACTTCTCAAGCCGAGGGAGGCACTCAAACTCCAGTTGTCCGGACATCTGAGCAGGTTACCCAGGGGCTTCAGACACCGGGGGAAGCTCCAGCCCAGCCGGTTTCCCCAGCCCAGGATTTTGTGGTCCCAACTTTGGCAGACGATGAGCAGCGCAGGTTGGAGAGATTTAGTAGACTTCAGCCTCCGACTTTCAGTGGTACTGAGGGCGAGGATTCCCAGGGCTTCTTAGACAAGTGTCAAAGGATTCTTCGCACAGCAGGGATATTGGAGGCCAATGGGGTCCCATTTACTACCTTCCAGTTCTCTGGAGTTGCACTCGCTTGGTGGGAGGCCTATGAGAGGCGTAGACCTGTTGATGCAGCGCCCCTTACATGGCGTTAGTTCTCCATTCTTTTCCTAGAGAAGTATGTACCACAGACCCGTAGGGAGGAGCTGCGTAGGGAGTTCGAGTATTTGCGTCAGAGGGACATGACCGTGACAGAGTATGAGATGAGGTTCTCCGAGTTGGCCCGTCATGCTATTTGGCTAGTTCCCACAGATAGGGAGAGGATCAGGAGGTTCGTTGATGGCCTCACTTATCAGCTTCGGATTTTTCTGACCAAGGAGAGGGTATTTGGTGCTTCTTTTGAGGAGGTGGTTGACATTGCTAGAGAGATTGAGTCGGTTCGCCTCCAGGAGCGAGTCAAGAGGGAGGCCAAGAGGCCTCGAGGCTCTGGTAGTTTTGGTGGTGTTCATTCAGAAGGTCTGTCTTAGCATAGCAGAGGCCGTTCGTTTAGTCCTCCTCATCTAGTCCACCCAGCCTGCAGTGGTGCATCATCGGGGCATGGTCCCCGCAGCTCTCATCCGGGCCGTTCCTCATTCAGTGCTCTTCCAGCCCAGAGTTCATCTCGGCCACCATCAGTTCAGGGCTCCTCGGCCCATGGTTCTTTTAGTGGTTATTCTGGTTCTAGGGTTCTCTTCAGACCCCACCGTCATTTGCTGAGAGGGGTTGCTTGAGTGTGGTGATCCGGGTCATATCAAGAGGTTTTGTCTCCATCTTTCGGGTGGTTCATTCCAATAGAGGAGCCAACCTTCAGCTTCAGCACCAGTTACTTCACCATCCGCTCAGGTAGCTAGGGGTGGGGGCCAGTCATCTAGAGGCCGCCCTAGAGGGGGAGGTCGATCAGGTAGAGGTCAGGCTCAATTTTATGCACTTCCAGCCAGACCAGATGCTATGGCCTCAGATGCAGTGATTACAGGTATTGTTTCAGTATGTCACCAAGATGCTTCGGTCTTATTTGATCCAGGTTCCACGTATTCTTATGTTTCATCATACTATGCTCATTTTCTAGATATTCCTCGTGAGTCCTTAGTTATATCTGTTCATGTGTCGACCCTGGTGGGCGATACTATTCATGTGGACCGTGTGTATCGGTCATGTGTGATATCTATTGGGGGTCTAGAGACCCGAGTGGATCTGTTATTGCTTAGCATGGTCGACTTTGATGTGATATTGGGCATGGATTGGCTATCTCTGTGCCATGCTGTTCTGGATTGTCACGCTAAGACCGTGACCTTAGCGATGCCAGGATTTCCGAGAGTTGAGTGGAGAGGCTCTGTGGAGTATATGCCTAGTAGGGTGATTTCTTACCTGAAGACTCAGCGTGTGGTAGAGAAAGGGTGTTTATCATATTGGTTTTTTGTGAGGGGTGTCAGTGCTGAGACTCCCACTATTGGTTCTGTTCCTGTGGTCCGTGACTTTCCGGACGTGTTTCCTGCTGACCTTCCAGGTATGCCACCTGACAGGGATATTGATTTTGGTATCGATTTGGTGTCGGGCACCCAGCCTACTTCTATTCCACTGTATCGTATGGTGCCGGCGGAGTTGAAGGAATTGAAAGAACAGCTTGAGGAAGTCCTAGATAAGGGGTTCATTCGGCCTAGTGTGTCATCTTGGGGTGCGCCGGTGTTGGTTGTAAAGAAGAAGGATGGTTCTATGAGAATGTGTATTGACTACAGGCAGTTGAACAAGGTTACAATCAAGAATAAGTATCCCTTGCCTCGTATCGATGATTTGTTTGACCAGCTTCAGGGAGCCAGAGTGTTCTCTAAGATTGATTTGAGATCCGGGTATCATCAGCTAATGATTCGAGATTTTGATATTCCCAAGACAACTTTCAGGACTCGTTATGGTCACTATGAGTTTATGGTGATGTCTTTTCGGCTGACCAATGCCCCAGCAGCGTTCATGCATTTGACGAACAACGTGTTTCAGCCGCACTTGGATTCTTTTGTTATTGTGTTCATTGATGACATCCCGGTATATTCTCGTATCCAGAAGGAGCATGCTCAGCATTTGGGAGTTGTTTTGCAGGGATTGAGGGAGGAGAAGCTTTATGCAAAGTTCTCCAAGTGTGAGTTTTGACTTGGCTCAGTAGCTTTCTTGGGGCACGTGGTGTCCAGTGAGGGTATTCAGGTTGATCCGAAGAAGATAGAGGCGGTGCAGAGTTGGCCCAGACCGTCTTCAGCTACAGAGATTATGAGATTCCTTGGTTTGACGGGATATTACCGTCGCTTTGTGGAGGGGTTTTCTTCTATTGCTTCGCCCTTGACCAAATTTATCCAGAAGGATGATCCGTTCAGGTGGTCGGACGAGTGTGAGGAGAGCTTTCAGAAGCTCAAGACTGCATTGACCTCAGCTCCAGCGTTAGTATTGCCATCAACTTCAAGTTCCTATACCGTATATTGTGATGCCTCGAGGATAGGCATCAGTTGTGTTTTGATGCAGGAGGGTAGGGTGATTGCGTATGCCTCGCGCCAGTTGAAGACTCATGAGAAGAATTACCCAGTGCATGATCTCGAGCTAGCAACCATTGTTCACGCCTTGAAAATTTGGCGTCATTATTGGTATGGGGTGCATTGTGAGGTTTTTACTGACCACCGTAGTCTGCAGCATATGTTTAAGCAGAAGGATCTAAATTTTCCGCAAAGGAGATGGTTGGAGATTCTCAAGGACTATGATATCACTATTCTATACCATCCGGGGAAGGCCAATGTAGTGGCCGATGCCTTGAGTCGCAGAGCAGAGAGTTTGGGGAGTCTAGCATATCTTCCAGCAGCAAAGAGATCATTTGCACTTGATGTTCAGGCCTTGGCAGGCCAGTTGGTGAGGTTAGATATATCATAGCCCCGTCGGGTATTAGCTCATGTAGCTTCCAGGTCTTCTCTTTATGACCGGATCAGAGAGCGCCAGTATAATGACCCACACTTGCTCATTCTTCAGGATAAGGTACGACGAGGTGATGCCAGGGATTTAGATATTGGTGATGATTGGGTTATGAGGTTGCAGGGTCGGATTTGTGTGCTCAATGTGGATGGGATTCGAGAGTTGATTCTAGCAGAGGCCCATAGCTCGCAGTATTCCATCCATCCGGGTGCCACGAAGATGTATCAGGATTTGAGGAAACATTATTGGTGGAGGTGGATGAAGAAGGATATTATTGAGTTTGTAGCTTGATGTCTCAATTGTCAGCAGGTCAAGTATGAGCACCAGAGACCAGGTGGATTGCATCAGAGGTTGGATATTCTGGAGTGGAAGTGGGAGCGGATCACCATGGAATTTGTAGTTGGGCTCCCATGGACTTCGAGGAGGTTCGATGCTATATGGGTCATTGTGGATCGATTGACCAAGTCCGCGCACTTCATTCTTGTTGATACTACATATTCTTCGGAGCGGTTAGCTGAGATAAATATCAGGGAGATTATCCGGTTGCATGGTGTTCCAGTTTCTATCATTTCTGATAGAGGTACTCAGTTCACATCTCAGTTTTGGAGGGTCGTGCAGAGAGTTTTGGGTACTCAAATCGAGTTGAGCACAACATTTCACCCTCAGACGGACGGGCAGTCAGTGCTGACTATTCAAATTCTGGAGGACATGTTGCGTGCTTGTGTCATTGATTTCGGGGGTTCATGGGACCGGTTTCTGCCACTCGCGGAGTTTGCTTATAATAATAGTTATCAGTCGAGTATTCTAATGGCTCCGTTCAAGGCTTTATATGAGAGGAGGTGTAGATCTCCCATCGGTTGGTTCGAGCCCGGTGAGGCCCGGTTATTAGGCACAAACTTGGTACAAGATGCGTTGGATAAGGTGAAGTTGATTCAGGAGCGGCTTCGCGCGGCGCAGTCTAGGCAGAAGAGTTATGTGGACCGGAAGGTCCGGGATGTGTCTTTCATGGTTGGGGAGAAGGTGCTACTGAAGGTGTCACCCATGAAGGGCGTCATCCGGTTCGGGAAGAGGGGCAAGTTGATTCCCCGGTTCATTAGGCCTTTTGAGGTGCTTCATAGGGTTGGAGAGGTGGCTTATAGACTTGCTTTACCGCCCAGCTTATCGAGTTTCCATCCGGTGTTTCCTATTTCCATGCTCCGAAAGTATGTTTGTGACTCGTCTCGTGTCTTGGATTTCAACTCGGTTCATTTTGAGGGTGATATGTCATATGAGGTAGAGCCAGTGGCTATTTTGGGTCGACAGGTCATAAGGTTGAGGTATAAGGATATAGCTTCAGTAAAGGTGGAGTGGAGAGGCAGCCGGTGGAGGATGCCACCTGGGAGACCGAGCGGGAGATGCAGAGCAAATATCTTCACTTATTTGAGGCTCCAGGTATGTTTCTAGACCCGTTCGAGGACGAACGTTTGTTTAAGAGGGGGAGAATGTAACGACCCGGCCGGTCGTTCCGCGAGATTTCCCGTTTTCCCTGTTTATGCTTTGTCATGTGTTGCTTAGCCTATTTATGATGTGTTGGGTCGGTTGGTTCGGGTTCGGAGTGGTCGTGATGAGAAATGAGACACTTAGTCTCTTAAGTTGGCCTTATGATTTGGAAAAGTCAACCGTAAATTGACTATTAGGTGAACGACCTCGGAATGCGGATTTTTGGGCTCGGATAGCTTCGTTAGAGGATTTGGGACTTAGGAGTGTGTTTGGAATGTGGTTTAGAGGTCCGGAGTAAAATTAGGCTTGAATTGGCGAAATTGAATTTATGGAATTTCTGTCGGCAGTGGAAAATTAGCTATCGGAGTCAGAATGGAATTCCGAAAATTAGAGCAGGTTCGTAGCGTTATTTTGGATGTGTGTGCAAATTTTCAGGTCATTCGGACGAGTTTTGGGTAGTTTCGGCATCGTTGGTGATTCTTGGAAAAGTTTGAAATCCTTAGGCTTGAATCATGGGTTGATTTGATGTTTCGGTGTTATTTTGGGTGTTCTGAGGGTTCGACTAAGTCTGGGTGATCATTTATGACTTGTTGGTACTTTTGGTTGAGGTCCCGAGGGCCTCGGGATGAGTTCATATGGTTATCGGCATGGTTTTTTGCATTTTGGAACTGCTGGTGTGAAGCCTTCTGGTTTTCCGCACCTGCGGATAGGAGACCACATGTGCGAGTCCGCAGAAGCGGAGGAGGGATCGCAGATACGGAATTGGCTAGGCTGGAGAAGGACCGCAGATGCGGAGGATGGGCCGCACCTGCGGAGTCGTAGGTGAGTCGCAGGTGTGGATTTTGGACCCTTAAGTGATTTGCGCAGGTGCACACCTGGGACCGCAGGTGCGGGTCCGCAGGTGCGCAGGTGCGATAAATTAGCCGCAGGTGCGGTCATCGCTGGGCAGAGCATATAAATAGAACCCTTAGCGAGTTTTGGTCATTTTTCCACCATTTCTATACGGGTTTGAAGCTTTTGGAGTGTTTTTAAGAGGAAATTTGAGGGTTCTTCGTGGAGGTAAGACTTTTGGACTTAAAACTCGTTTATGTATGAGTATTTGATTGATTGGGGGTGAAATATATGGAAATTAGTGACTAAAATTGGGGAATTAGGGCTTGAGGTTCTAGACTTTGAATTGAGAATTTGAGGGGTCATTTGTTGTCGGATTTTGGTGTATTTGGTATGTATGAACTCGTGAGAGTGTAAGGATTTTAGTTTTGTAATTTTTATCGAATTTCGAGATGTGGGCCCGGGGGTCGGGTTTGACCAATTTCGGGATTTGTGCTTAATATTGATAAATTTCGAATGGGCATCTTTCCTTGGTATATATTAATCATATAAATCTGATTTTTGGCTAGATTTGGAGCAATCGGAGGCCGAGTCTTGAGGCAAAGCTATTGCGGGCTAGGATTTTAGCCGGTTTTGAGGTAAGTAACGTTTCCAAACTTGGTTCTGAGGGTTTGAAACCCCGAACTATATGCTATATGATCATAATTTAGGTGACGCACATGCCAAGTGACGGGCGTACGGGCGTACACCGAGTGATTTATGGCCTGGCTCATACCATGGCACCGTCTAGTACCTATTTCAGATTGATATCTGCACTTTTATTGATGTGGTTAATGTGAACATGCTAGAAATCATGCTAAGTCAAATGCTAGGACTTCACGCCAAAAATGCTGAGACCCGAGTGGTCGTATATTGCTGTCTCCTTATGTGTTTATTTGATTTGGTATACTCAGTCCTGTCATAGCATATCATTTCATGCCTCAGTCTCGGTAATTATTTATTTTATATATTTATCATTGTTTCGGGCTAGTTCATGCATCTGTGAGCCCATCTGAGCGAGACTGGAAAGTAATGACTGAATAAGGCCAAGAGCCCATTATTGAGATAGTTATGAGATCGGACTGCACATCGCAGTGATACTCTGATCATGCCTTTGTTGGATTGATATAGTGTTTGGGCCAACAGGATCCCCCTCCGGAGTCTTTACACCCCTAGTGACCGCATTGATATTGAGGGATGGATCTTTCCTGGACATGGATCTTCCGAAGTTGATGATATATGAGGGATTGATCGTCCCTAGACATGGATCTTGTCCAAGTGTTGTATTCCGGAGATGGATCTTCTCCGTCGGGGCCTTTTCCTCAGTACTGAGTGACTATGGTCACCGGTGTTTATACATATTTCGAGATGGATTTTCCCTGGGCCTAAGAGCCATATACAGTACTGAGTGGACTTCTGTGTGAGAGCTGTGAGCACTATGTGCATTTCCACATTGTTGATACATTGGCATGTAGAGTAGTGAGATATACCTAGGTTACTTATCATCTCGGTCATATTCTGTTTTCATTATCTGTTGAAATTGTGAGCATGCCTAAATTCTGTGTACTGTTTTCATTACAATTATTGAGGTTTAGTTCGTCACTACCTCTCAGCTCGTAGTTTAGGTTCGTTACTTCTGAGTTGGTGTATTCACGTTACCCCCTGCACCTTATGTGTAGATCCAGGTACAATGGGACCCCGTAGTGGTTGCTGAGCTGCAGTCAGAGTTCCTTGGGAGGCATCGAGGTAGCAGTTGGCGATCGCAACCTCGATTATCTCCTTCTCTATCCACCTGTCATATTTACTTATTTCAGAAAACTTTGTGTCGGATCTGTATTTTGATATTTTGATGTAGTAGCTCATGACTCGGTGACACTATATCTGGGTTCGGTTTTTCCTTTATTTATGTTATCCGTGATGTTAAACCCTTAAATGCTCTTATAAAAATGAGACTCTTGTTGTAACTATAATGATTTTTTCTAAAACAACTTTTAGCGATGAAATGTGTGGCTTGCCTGATTTTACGATAGGCGCCATCACGACCGGGTATTTGGGATCGTATTGATGTATTTCATATTAGTTTACAGACAGATTGATATGCTTTTTATTCTAGAAAATTATTAATATAGATAACACTTGTAGCTTTTTAATGTATTCTCTTGTAAAATATTCGAATATAGTGGGAAAATAATACCATGGCAAAATACATATGTTACCCCTTGAACTATGGACCAGATTCCTATTACACACTTTCTGACCACGAAATTATCTGACACACTCAACATTTTCAAAGTGTGTCTAATGCACACCTATTTTTCTACGTGGCTCGCGCGTGCTTAACAAGAAAAAATGAGCGTGTAAAACTTGTAAATATTTTTTTGAAATCCATATTTTTAGTGCCACGTGTCAAAATAATAGTAATATTTTCCTTATTTCTAATTTTATCAAATTTAAAAAGTTTCTAAGCATCCCTTTTATCTCGGTCTTCTCTAAATTACCAAGAACCCCCTCCCCCTTTCTCCGGTCTTCCCCAAACTCCCTTCCTATTTTTTATTTCTCTGCCATTTACAAAATCCACCAAAACTCATGATGAAGAATTTAATGAAGGTACTGTAAATTTTTCTTAAAATTGCCTTCCAAACTTCTCGTGCTTCATTTTCTATTATTAAAACCCACCTAAACATCTAATCTTTACTTAAATATTCCTTTGTATTTCATAAGAATTGACTGAAATGATAAAATCACCAACTCAGTTTCTGTCATATAAGGGAAGATTTGAGGTTTTAATTGTGGTATGTGATCTGAAAATGGAGGAGGAAAATGGAACAGAGGAATTGCAATTTTAGTTTCATCTCTTTCATTCTTAACCTTGAGTTTATTATAGAAATTGAATATGTGTGAAGCTTAAGAAGCAATGACAATGGCTTTTTCCAACGGTGTCAGCTGTGCCGGAAGGCAAAAGAAGATGGACATGTTAGAGAATTTTTTATATTGGGGGTATAAGAGTAATTTTAAATATTTTCTCTTAAAAAATAATAATGACACGTGTCATGGTTTTATTGGTGCGTGATATATCACATATTTTTTAAACTGGTAAAAAGAAGAGGTGTGTATTAGACACACACTGAAAAGGTTGAATATGTAAGATAATTTTCGTGTGTATAACAAGGATTTGATGCGTATTCAGGGGGTAACTTATGTATTTTTACTAATACCATTGATATCAAATTTTCAATTTGATTTTTGTGCACATTGACTGGAGATTAAAATGAGTATTATAACATGAAATCTTTTTTATGTTAATTGGAGCGACTTAATAAGTTATAATTTATTGTTTAATTTTATGTAAATTATTAAAATAAATTAATTGTAAACTGTGATCCCCAATATCATTCTCTATCCATGATTAACTGGATATAATAGTGATTATTTATTTATCAAAAAACTAACTAAATACCAACAAATAATAATTTTAATAAAATTGCAATGTTGGGCCCTTATACGGGTCTTTCCTCATTTAGTGTGTGTGTGTGTGTGTGTGTGTGTGTGTGTATTCGTTTTTCACAACATTGTATTAAATCCTCCATTATGGTAGTCAATTAAAATATAATCCGAACTTTAAAGCTCTAGCCTTGCATCAAAATGGTAAAAATTGCGCAGGGCGCTCTATTTGGTCGCCCCTATTTAACATATACCCAATTTTTAAAAAAGTTTTAACTTGTACCCACTTTTTAAACAACTTCAGACCCCTTTCTCCTCCTCCTTCTCCTCCTTCGTTTTCTTCTTCTTTCTTTTGATGTTGTTGGTGCTGCTATGAAACTTCAGTTCATAGGGATGAACTTTCTACTGAAGCTTAATGTTTGCTGCTTATGTACTTCGACCAACCTAATAAATAATTTAAGAATGCTGAAGTTCAGCAAATATAAACAAAAACTTCAGCCCTAGAATGCTGAAGTTCAGCAAATACAAAACAAACTTCAGCCCTGAAGTTCATCACAAACATAACAAAGCTTCAACTAAAACATGCTGAAGTTCAGCAAATATAGAACAAAACTTCAGCCAAAACATGCTGAAGTTAAGCAAATATTAGCTTATTTAGTGATGAAGTTTTTACAAATGAACTACATTACTTCAGCATCTTCTGCTGAAGTTTTTTGAAAAAGCCTTACGACAAAACTAATGAATCCAGAACAAAACTTCAGCTTATTTAGTGCTGAAGTTTTTACAAATGAACTAAATAACTTCAGCATCTTCTGCTGAAGTTTTTGATAAAACTTTACGACAAAACTATTGAATCCAGGGCAAAACTTCAGCTAAAACATGTTGAAGTTCAATAAATAGAGAACAAAACTTCAGCTAGTAGAATGTTTAAGTTCAGCCGTCTACTAGAATGCTGAAGTTTGCGTGATTGCATTTGCTACTTCAGAGTTCAGGCCCGTATGCCTGAAGTTTAGGCGAAAAATGGGTACGCTTGCAATTTTTTTACAAAGCGAGTATAAGTTAAAACGTGACCCAAAAAGTGGGTATAGATGCAAATCCCCCATCAAAATGAGAAGAAAGCCCACTTTTTGCCACAACTCAAATATATGGTGAATGAAGATCTCTCGTAGGAAAATGACACAGAATAATAATAATAATAATAATAATAATAATAATAATAATAATAATAAAAATAAAAATAATAAT